>LR132088.1:0-101564 GCA_900634815.1 Paradendryphiella salina | reverse complement strand
TCGCCGAACCCCGTGTAACAGTTATTTGAAAATGAAAAAAAAAGAGCTGTGTCCATTCATCTCATTTTCTCGCTACATCCGTACGCCATACATGCGTCCTTCTACTCACGTCATCATTTCCGGTCGATACTTGGTAGAAGGGCGTCAAAGCGATGACGAAACGCAGCACTCTTAACTCTCGAGATCTTCTCTGCCTTTTTTCCGTCGCGGTAATGCAGGAATCAGGTTGTAAGAGGGGGCTCGACCGGGGTTCTCGAGCACAAGGGTAGACAAGGCTAGGTGCACGCTTTCGCTCACGGGGAAGCCTCAGATGAACGACCCAGATGCAGTAATGCAAAAAGCTGCGGAGGTCAGGCAGCATATTGCTGTTACTTCGGGAATTTCGCTCTGCACTTGCAGCCCTTGAGCGGCGTCTCTGCCCCTGGCCAATATTCGGCTGCATGTCCCTCACTGGATTCTGATTTCTTCTTCTCAAGTATAAAATCAGAATTTGCATCCATTCTTATCAAACTCCGTCCCCGCCTCTCTCCCTTTGGGTGACCTAGGCCCTGTGTGAGACTTTTCCTTGGGATGCCCACGGGTGTCATGGGACGTCCAACTCATCTTCCTGTTCTTGCTACCTTCTAACACGGGCAGTATCGTCGTCTTCTTCTTCTGGGCTGGAAAGGTCCAATCGGGTGTGTCCTAGTTATCGCACATATTCGCCCAGTTGCGGACTTTTTCGAAGTTGACCTCGAGACCAGGATAGTACTTTGGATGCGCTGCCATTGTGTATTTGAGCGCCGTTTTGGCGTCACTCGAAGAGGCCATGTTGTATGCGTCTTTGCTTCCAATCTCATCAACACGCTGCTGTGGACGATGCACATAGAGTGTCAGTGTTCTGAGATAGGGGGACTGTCCCAATTGCCTGAGCATTATAGTGACATTGCTCCATGTCTCGAGGTACAAGTGGCTAGTATGGTCCACAAGATTTAGGCACATTTGCAAGAGCCGTCGCACACCATTAGCTCTGGGGGTTTCGTAGCCTGGACGGAATATGGAAGCCGATAGGTGGAACGACTTGTAAGTCGCCATTGTCCCCTTGATCTTGCTGAAATCATACCAAGGCAGGGTGTCAGGTGCGGATTTGTCAATTTTTGTGCGAATCAACGAATGATTGTACGCTAAGGTCTTGAGGTGGCCGAGTGGATATTCCCGAAAACCTTCAAGGTGAGCGGCAAGTTCGTCCATGTCCACACCGCGGTTTACGGTAAGATGCAAGAGGGCAAGTTTCGGTACCCTTGAGAGGAAAGGCTTGGTTCATTCATGTCGATATAATAATTCTCAATAGCATATCTTGAGTGAAGGTTTGCTGAATATGCGTTGCGTCAAATCTCATAGAGGCGCATAGCCACTCTATATTTGAATGATCAACCCACCTTAGCAATGGACTGCAAAAAGACCTCTGAGCCTTTATTCAGTGAAGAGATAATTATCGTATCAGACGAGTGTGATTTGCGTGTACAATTTGCTCAGTGGCCGCTTGGGAGACATGTCTTCAAAAGACCACTAGTACCCTTGTTCTAAAGTGTATCTACAACTAGGAGGGTTGCTCAGTAACATGTCTAGGAATCCCAAGAGCGACTTCCTCATGGGCGGTGTAAGGCTCGGGCCAGCAGTCCAGGCCTCCGCCGCCTACACTATGACATGCGGTCAGTCTTAGCACACTTCTGGCATAGCCAAAATCTGCAACACAGTAGACCAAACCAGATCTGTAGAAATCTCCTTTTATCGGAGAACAGCCTAAGTAGTCGTGCGGATGGTTCGCTCGCCCATAGATCAGCATCGGCAACTGCCCACTATCCGCTGTCCATCACGAGCTTCTAGGGTGCTGAGAGTGCCGCAACTGCGAGTGGTAGTGGCTCAAAAGCCAGGCAGCGCACAATGAAAGAGAGAATGCGAACATTGCAAGCCCACGTCAAGTCTACCTAGGTATGCTCCAAAAGAAGAGGAAGGGCGCAGATGAGTAAACCAATCACGATGCCCGCGAATTCGATTACTCCGCTTAGCGTTAGCGCGTACCATCAACCTCGGCATGCCCAAACGTCTCCACACCCTGTCAACGCTTCACTTCCGAGCCGCCGCAACACTTAGCTTAAGATACCCCAGAGAGCCGCCCCAGGAGTTTCCCATTTGCAATCCTTAATACCCATTCCTCCACCTCACCTTAACCCCACCAAGTTACAAACCCTCTTACACGCGCCCACCACCCACCTCTCTTGCGCGCCCATCAAACGCCGACGTACCCGACCTTCAATAGCCGTCACGCGCCACGAAAACCGCAATCATGTCCGAATCCCTCACCACGAAGCAAGTCGCCGAGCACAACACAGTCGAAACGGGACTGTACATAATAATCGACAACGACGTGTTCAAGATGGATACTTTTGTCGACGAGCACCCGGGCGGCGCCAAGATTCTGAAGAGAGTGGGTGGAAAGGATGCTAGCAAGCAGTTTTGGAAGGTACGTTTTTCTCAGCGACCGCGTTGAAAGATGTGGGAAGGAGGAGAGGAGAGCGAGAGATTTATGCACTGTGGTGTTGATATTCATGGGCGTGGTGCGCTAACAGTTCCAATAGTACCACAACGAAGGCGTACTCAAGAAGTATGCGCCCAAGCTCAAGATTGGTAGCGTCAAGGAAGAGGCCAAGTTATAAGCTTTATCGATTAGATGGGTAGAATTTATAAGGGCTATTATGCCGTTCTCGGGTTCCACTTCTCTTATCCATCGTTGTTCGAGCATGCGTCAACACCAGCCCCAGACACCTAACCTACACATGACCCAGTAAGGGAAAAATATCGTTGCAGTGAAACCAAAAATATATAAATTAAACAACTATTCTACTCTATGTGCGTATTGGTATAATGCTTTCTCTCACTCTCCTCCAGAGGACAAATAAACTCGCACGCGAAACCAATGCCGTGGGTATCGTAATGAGCAAACGCCTGGATGTCAATGCTGCGCGTAAAATGGAAAGCAAAATGCGTATGATCGCTGCGTCAAACAAGGAAGAAGAGAAGAAGAAGAAGAAGAAGAAGAAGAAGAAGAAGAAGAAGAAGAAGAAGAAGAAGAAGAAGAAACGCTTTTTAGTCGCACCCGTTCGTGTTGAACCATCATCGTCTCGATGCACAAACGCAGGCTCCTCACTCAGAAGCATGTCCACCGCTTCCTGAGACTTGGTCTGGAACCAGGCCTAGGAACAGGACTGGTTCTTGGTCTGCCATTGTTCTTCTCATCCAGGCGATGTAGCTGCTCATTGCCGTCATCATCGTCATCGTCGACGTCGTCGATGCGGTAGCGTCGTACAGAGCCTGCATCCGACTTGTCCTTTTCGTAGAATTTCTCTTGCGGACCAGACACGCATCTGGGAGTGACTTTTCTAAAAAAGCCGCGGAGTCCACTATTTGCCTTGTCGATTCTCTCATATTCGCGTTTGCGCGTGCATGGCGACGTCCAGTGCATGGTAGTTGTGTTGTTGGTGGTGTGTTCACCGGCGTGTGCGACTGTGTCTTCGCTTTGGCGGGGAAGCGCTGCTGCTGTTTCTTCTACAACGCGCAGACTGTCGGTGCTGAAACGTGTTGCTGCACTCGGAAAGCCGAACGCGTCACCTTGGGATAGGGTTGGTGATGGGAGTCCGGATTGGGATTGGTACGAGGGGTTTGTGAAGATGCTGCAGCTGCGAAAGTGGAGGGCGAGAACGTCATCAATGTCTTGGGTGGGCGCGGATGGCGGTGTTTGAAAGCTCTTCATCCGGTAGTGGCGCGCTGGTCGGGAGGGATCTACAATGGTACACGAAGCACGCCTGGACGAAGGTTTCGAACCATGGCCGCGGCTTTTCGATCTGTTGGTAGAGTTCTCGGATGAGGTAGTAGATTGTTGGCGAAGTGGTCTTGAGCGCTGCTCTGAAACCGGACGTCGGTGCTCCATGGTCGCGATCTGGGTGGAAAAGGCTGATTCGACAGCGGGTATCTTTGACGTTCGTTGGCGAGTGGATGTGGTGGTGTTACTTCTGTGAATATGCAATGGTTCTTCGCTGGGTATCTTTGATTGATGGGATCCAGCGAAACCACTATCAATTCGATTCATCGTCGATCCATGTAAAGATGGGAAAAAAAAGGTAAGTGACGTAGACGTGAGATATATTAGAAGATTTGGTGTCCGGTAATATCAACTTAGTCGTGTATAATTTCGGTACTCGTCTGCATCGGTAGTTAGTATCCAAACAGGCAGGTTCTGTGCTCAAGGGGTAAAACGCCCATACCAGCAGCCAGTGCCAACACACGAAATTTGGAAAAAAGACGTGATCCGCGCAAAGGACCTCACACATATACACGCGCAAGAAGAGGTGCCAAAAATGAATCTGGAATCGCAGGGAGATTATGCGACGCCAGTAGCTGTTGGGTCAGTTCAAGTGACGCAGCGCGGGACCCGCCAGGAGGACTATTGGAAATCAACCGACGCGGTCAGTAGGAGGGGAAGGCTAGGACTAGTATATAAGGAAATGGATCAGAACGTCCAAGGTATGGATCTTGGCCGTTGGTTGGCCGAGACCGTGCCAGCATGCAGAGAGAGACCGAACGGCAGCATGCAACGATGTTTGACGAGTCTGAGCCGAGCGCGTGGGTGGGACTGTACGAAAAGGGTTGAGTTCACCGCCTCACGAGATTGGATACCCGCGGTGTGCTGCAGAGACTAGGTGCTTTGAAAGACTTAGTGGCGCGATTAAACTGGAGAAGAATCTGGGCTAGCTTCCGTGCGTTCGAAATGGAGCATGGCAGCTGCACTAAATATGTCACAGGCAAAGTTGCACCCATGGGGGTGGGAGAAGAGCAAAAGGAAAGAAGGTATGATGTCGGCATAATTGGCATGTGACAAAGGTGTGTGTATGTGGCGGCGCGCAAGAGGACAATAACAAGCACGACGCAGATGATCCTGGGTCCAGCTTGTGAGAGAGGGAAGCCGGGCGCGAGACGACATGGAATAATACAGGCGCAGCCTTGTCCACCGACTAGCAGCTGGGGACGACTACTACTGACTGGACAGTCTCCGGCACAGATTCCGCACAGACGGCGGGAAGGACCGAATCAAATGAGAGAACGGCACACCACCCAGCGACATCGGGCCAAGATGGGCGCCCCCGACTCGGCAACCCTATGCGCAAATGTCGAGCCTGAAGAGCAAGGCTGCCAGAAGTAGCGTCACGCATGACCTCGTGGGCATCGCTGAGGGGGGGCCCCCATAGGGGTCGTCACACCAATCCAAATCCACTGCCGCGGGACGGGCACAGGCCAGCCTAGACAGCCCTGGCCGGCGCGCGCGCGCCCTGCACAAGCCCGTAAAACCCACCCTCATATAGTACTGCTGGGAGGGCTGTGTGAACTGCTTTCCATTGCGTCTTGTGGATGCGCGGCCCACTGCTGTCTTACTGCTTGCAGTGCCCCTCCGCTGCAAACGCTGTCGACGGGTGGAACATGTGCGCCAAGGGGTCTTCAATACAGCTGATAGCGCCAGGGACAGGGACGCCGCCAATGACCATGTCATGCAGGCAGCACAACACCACATTGCCCTCTCACATAGGCCTGCAGCTGCCGCCTTGCTGCACTTGGCTAGTCCCAATAAGCGTCTTCTGGAAGATCGGCTTCGCCCGTGCTGTTCTCCCGAACCCCCTCTTGCACTCAGGCACACTGGGACCAAAAGTCTTGCAGAGGAAAAAGGGCGGTATGAACTGGCACCTTCGTTTGACTCGCGCTTCCATGATGCCGTGCGCAAATGTACAAATGATTACGTTTTGTTTCCTCTCCCGCTTCCCCTAGGTTGTGGTTCGTGCATCGTTCAGAGCTTCTCTGCACCGGAGATAATGAACCCTTTACTGTATCTCGTGGTAAACCCCTCAATCAGTCTCACGACCTCGTCGAACGCTTCCAGACAATGCCAGTGTCCAACACCCTCCATGATCTCTAGCTTCTTCTCACTGCTGCCAATCTCACCAAACATCTTTTTGCATCCCTCAAGTGGCGCGCTCTTATCCTCGTCGCCGGCGAGAATGAGTACGGGCACGCTGATCTTGCTGTACTGGGGCGGCTTTGCATTGATGATGACTCGGCAGTTGGATACATAGCCGGCCGGGTCCTGCGATAAAAGCAATTCCCGGATCATCGCTTTAGCTAGTGGAGATGCCCTCTTTCCGACAGCAGCTTGCGGGATGCTGTCTGCCATGGGTTGCATCCCGTCCTTCTCAACGGCTTCTATCCGTTTTGCAAAGATGGGTGTTAAACCGGGGTTGGGGTATACGGGTCCTATGAGTATCGCTGCAACGATACGGTCACTTCGCTCAGCAGCTAAATGTGCGCCCACGATACTGTGGACAAGTCAGTCCATACATAGCCTTGTTTCCTCTATTTTTTTTCGGTGTTTTTTTTTTTTGGGTGCAGTGAACATACCCTCCCATACTATGCCCGACAAACACTGCCTTTTCCACCTCCACCGCATCCAAGACCTCAATAACATCGACCCCCATTGTCTCAACACTCTGCTCCACAAACGTGTACGATGACCGTCCCGCCCCCGTATTGTCCAAAGCTATGCAGCGAAACCCGCTGGCCACCAACTTCTGGCTTACAGCATAGTAGTAGTTCTGCGAAGAACCCAGACCGTGCATGAAGATAAACGTTTCGCGTACTTTGTCATCTTCCGGCCTGAGATCCGCATAATGGATGCGCTTGTATCCGAGCTGAAGAAAAGGCATGATGGATGGTGTACCGCTTTCAGATGTGTTCTTGGTACGGGGATATATTAGAGATGGGGAGATGCTGGTACACTTCCGATCGGAAGCAAGCCCGAATGATCGGGTAGTCGCAATGATGTCATTTTGATGCGGCAATTGCTGGCATCCGACAGGGGGCTTCCGCAACGACTTTACTCTGCGAACGACTTCTAGCGTGCAGTCGATGATGCGTTGGTGTAAATTCTGTTTATAGTCCAGAATGCCGATGCTAAACTAGTTCTGTATACCGCTCATGCCATTGGGGCCGTTGGGACCTGCACTCGCTGTCCATCCCAGCTTAGAAAATCAATATTATATTAAAAACAACTGTCCCGTTGTATCCAATCGCTCTAGTTCCGGCAAACCCCCAAAAATGGTTCTCCATTTCAAGACCTATATGCCCCTTCGTCTGTCGCAATCGTCATATGATACATCTCCTTCAACGCTTCTGTGCACATGTTCCTCAGACTCGGATCCAACGACGCACTCGGATCATGCAACAGCGTCCAGACCAACTGCGCCAGACCTTCTCTCGTAGTAACCTCCTTCAGTGCATCTTTTTCTTCTTTATGTCCCTTCTCACCTAGCGTCTGACTCACACTCTTTGCCCTCGACCGTCTCCGACTCATGCCTTCATGCTCTTCCTCGCTGGCATCCCATAGGGCGACGCGACTGAAGAAGTGCTTAATTATCTTTTCGTCAAACTGCGCTTTTCGCGGTGCTATTACGGCGTCATATTCTGGCTCTGGGGGGTAGGACCGAGCATTCCAAAGGCGGAGCAAATAGCGAAAAGCGCCGACTTCTGCATTGGGGAAAGGTATCTCGCTACAGCCAATGGTAAAGGGGTCGTTCGATATGATGGAAGAGGAGGAGGATGTTGGCCGGTCGCTCGTGGCGCTGGTAGGAGTTGAGACTTGTTGGCCGTATTTGAGCTCAAGAGCGTGGTGCGTATCTATGACTCGCTGGAGAGCCACTCTCTGGTTCAGGGGTACGGCGTCGGTGCCCTGGAAAATGCGGGGGTACTCAGTCACAGAATGCTCTGTAGGTGCTGAGGAGGAGCGTTGGGAGAGATAGCTTTCACTACGGTGACGGTGGAAGTGGTGCCGTTTAGGCTGAGTGATGGAGGTCATGTAGAGTGATTTGTTTTAGTTTGAAAAGTCCAGGTCTGTACTTGTGCGATCAAAGTAGAGTGAAACACTGTCACGGCCTTCGTCCAAGGGGAAAACACCATGAAGTGGTCATCAGAGAGAGTGTGAGAAACAGGAAGAAAGAAGGAAATAACAGCAGCAGCAGCCAGCTCACGACGCATGCCGGCTACCCAGTGATTCACCTGCGCACAAGCCGTTAACCGAGCGTGACGCAATTGCCTTTTCTGATGTGCAGCGGCTCTTTCAAAGCTGATCCTCATAAACAGGCCCTTTTGTACCACCATAGTGTGTTGTGTCGCGCATGTCTAATACCAAGTACTATGCATTGGCGAACGAGCCACCTGGATGTTTGAGCCACTTTCTCATGAGCCACTTCTGACACGTGTGGTTGAGTGACTGCGCCGCAGGGCGCCGGATTTTGCGGCCGATCTAAAAGTGGGGTTGGCGACACGCTCGGAGCATGGCACAAAGCTGGCGTCGGCTGGACTTTGGCCGGTTATTCGGCAAGAGAAAGGTATCTCGCTGTGGGCGTTGCGTATGCTCTGAGGGAGGCTGACGCGTTAGGATGCTCTCTGTCCGTTCTTGTCACAGTGTGCATGGATATGATGCGACTCACAGGGAAGAGTCAGAGCTTTTTGGGCGGTGATGGCAAGCAGTCCGACTTGCCGCGATGACCACCCAACGTGCAGGGTGGTCAAGTCTAAACTTATGAACTCAAACAAACGATTGCTCATTTCAGGACGCTCTCAAGAGCTATATATGAACAACACTCCTTATGTACTACTCTAAACGCCAATCCATCTTTTCTCGAGCCTCCCTTCTCTGTGCGCAAAACGCCTTGCAATGCAGCGTACAAACGGTGTCCAGTTCCTGTGAAGAGGTCTGAATTCCTGATCGACCGGAAATATCCACTCGCAACCCATCGAAACAAGGATATCCTCATTCTGAAGGCGGAACAGGTTCCGTATTCCCGTTGGGTAATATATGCTGAGCGGTAGACATCCGAACACTTGGCGGTCGCTCTATTTGCATTGCCTTTCCCGCAGCGCTGTCACTATCTTCCCTTTTCTTGATGTTCTCATTTCCATCCACTACCTTGTGCGGCGTCGTGGTGTCGCCCAACGCCTCGTTCACCATTTTCCTCGCCTCGATCGCTAAGTTCGGGATCTCTTGTGATTCGTTATTCTTGTTCAGGTATGACTCAAGTAGTGCCTTGAGTGTCTGCGCGCGGACTGGCTTTGCTAGGTAGTTGTTCATGCCACTATCGATACCTGGGTGAAGTTAGCAGTCGTTTCGGAGGAACTGTGCGCTAGGAAATTACTAACATTTTTCGCGGTCGCCTTGGATGGCCGAAGCTGTCATTGCGATGATGAGGACGTTTCGAATCTCGGGGTTAGGATGCTTCCGTATGAGTCTGGTAGCTACGTGAAGTTAGCATATATAAGCCCAATGAATTCATGGAAAGGAGTATCCTACCTTCGTACCCGTCGCAGTGTGGCATTTGTACATCCATGAGTACAAGGTGGAAAGGTCGGCCATTCTCAGAAGCACGCTCCAGAGCGTCTATCGTTTTGAAGCCGTCGAGATAGGCATCACACTTGAAACCAAGCTTTTGCACGAAGCTGATAGCGATGCGTTGGTTGATCAGATTATCCTCTGCAATGCAGACACGAAGATCACGTCGGGGGATGGTAGAAAGGTCGATACAAGCGCCCGAGGAGTGCTCATGACCATTGTTCTCTTGGCTAGAAAACCTAGCCATGGGGTCTGACTCTCTGTTCTTCTGCTGTTGAGGTCCTGCTTGGGCTTTTGGTACCTTTTTGAAGCGCAAAGAAAAGGTGACTGTCGTGCCCTTGCCCGGCTGGCTTTCAAGACGCACTGTCCCATGCATGACGTTTTCTATAAGAGCTTTACAGATAGAGAGACCGAGGCCAGTGCCACCGTAGCTTCTGGCAGAGCTGGACTCTATCTGTGAGAAGGGAAGAAACAACTTTTGCTTCTGCTCATCTGGAATGCCAATGCCGGTGTCTATGACGCTGCATGTCACGTCTGCCCACTCATTGGTTTCTTGGTCGACGACAGCACGAACGGTGACCGATCCCCTTGGTGTGAACTTGTAGCTGTTGGATAGTAGATTCATAAGAATCTGATGGAGCCTGACGGGATCGCCCATGACCAGCATCTCAGGATCCAATTCCAACTGCTCGATGGTCTTCAACCCTCGCTCCGCGTTTGTGTATGCAAGCGCACGAACAACTTCGGCAATGGTCTCATTGAGCGAGATCGGCATTTCCATGACGTTCATCTTTCCGGCTTCAAGCTTAGAATAGTCTAGAAGATCGTTGATGATCGAAAGTAGCGTGTCGGCGCAGACGCGAATGGAGTCGGCATATCCTGATTGCTCTCCATTGAGAGGCGATGCCTTCAACAACTCTGACATTCCTATGACCCCGTTCAATGGCGTACGCAGTTCGTGGGAGACGTTGGCTAGAAAGAGACTCTTGGCTTTAGCGGCCTCCTCTTTCAACCGCATGTTTCGAATAGCATTAGCCTCAGCTTCTTTCGCCTTGATTTCTGCCGCTCGTGCTTGAGCCAAGGCGCGTTTCTGCATCTCCAGCATCGCTTTATTACTCGCAGAGACCTTCTCTACTTCTTTAAAGAGCAAAGCATTGGCTAGGGAGATGGATATCTGGTTGACAAGTAGCCGAAGAACTTGAGTGTTTCGTTCAGTGAACGAGTTCGGTGGCCCTTCGACGTAAATGGACCCGAGCAAGTGATCGCTATGCACAATAGGAATGCAAATGACCGCTTTGCCTTCTGGATTGCGTTGAAGATAGGAATCAGACACATTGGAGAATCGATCGTCTTCGAGCAGGTTCTGAACAAAGACAGTCTCTCGGAAGCGTAGCGTGTAAAGCGTCACTTGTCGTGCCACTACGTCATCCACAGTATCCAAAGGCTGACTGGCAGGGAATGACGTGACGCCCGAAGTGAGTCCGCTGTCGTTGTCGGAATCGTTGGTTGCTATACATGCGATGGACCACTCAACCTGCGAGTCCTCGATGACAATGCCGCAGAGAGTCCCGCCTGTAGATTCAAGAAGAATGGAACTCATTTTGGCCATGAGTTTATCGACGATGAGTTCACTAGAGAGAACCTGGCTTGACTCAAGGATAGAAGAGAGATCTAGCATGTCGAGGCCGACGGCTGATAAGCCATTCTGGAGGTCTTGGGCAGATTCTTGACGACGGCCGCCTTCTGGAACTATCCACTTCTGTGTTCGGTCCACGGCGGTCTCCGCCCCCAGGTCGCTTTGCTCGAGCCTGAAGGGTGTGTTGTTTGTATCGATTATCGAAGTCTGGACCGCAGCATCGTGAGCGGCAAGAGACGCACTGCCTCGGAGAAGAGACTCATATTTGCTCGCAAAGTGATTCGCCTTTCCAAACGCTGACATCCGTCTATATGTAGAGACGCAATCCTTCAATGCATGTCGAGCTGCTCTGTAAGCCTGCTTCCGGATAAGCCATTCAGCGTATAGCTCGAGAGCGAATGCCTCGTCTAGAATGAAGCCGTGACACTCGCTATGGTCCATAGCGGCTTCGTAGTTTTGCAGCGCTGATGGAGGGTCAGAATTCACTTCTGCTAGGACGGCAGTAAGTAAGTGTATCCAGCCCCGATAGTTGACGTCAGTTACTGCGCAACAAGTTTCGAGCAGTTTGAGCGTGTCGTGAACATGCTGAAGCATCTCGTCTTTGCGAGCATGCTGAGGTTCGTCTTGGAGAACAGCCGTGTATGCTAATGATAGGTAGTACCTGACGGAGTAATTGAGTCGTTCGCACCAGAGGCTACTTAGCATAGGTAGCAATAGCTCACCAAGAGCAACTGCATCTGAGTAGAAACCGAACAGTACTAGCAATGGGAGTTTCGTGGCCAAGTATATGGATTTCGGACGCTTCGGATTACTTGCTGTCGTTTCAAGGAATTCGATATACTCTGCTTCGTTATGTTCGTGATCGGAGAGAACCGACGACGCGCTGTCAGTGCCTGTCTTTCCCTGGAGGGCTCTCGCGTATTGGCGAACAGCCATCAAGAATACACCTCCTCTTAAATCCCTCTGCCAGTTTCTCATGTCCAAAGGTGTTTCCTCGATCCAGGCCTCAACCTCAGCCACATCATGAGAAGCCATTACTCTGAAGTGAGCTTGAATGCCAAGATTTAACAGTGTGAGAATGCGATCGCCTGCAGTAAGGGACGCCTGCAAAGCTTCGTCTAAACTCGGAATTAGATCGCTTACGGGCGCTTCCAAGTGGCCGAGGAACATAGGCTGCAGTGTCTGGCCTCTGCCCAGAGTATAGTAATCTTCGGGAAACATCTGGAAGATGCGCTTAGCTATGCCCCCCATGTCAACGGCAAAGTTGATCATGTTGAACCGTCCACCTGCAATAGTACCTAGATGGACGTATGCAAGCGCCATCTGCGACATGGTGCCTCGATCGAGATGCGATTTGACCAACATTAGTGTTCCTTGATAGAACAGCAGGCTGTTTGACCAGAATGCCGCACTGAGGAGTTCAACGAATACAGGTCCAATGGTCATCAAAACGCGATCATTCGTCGGTGCGCGACGCATAAGCAATTCTTCTTTGTCGATATTCTGAAGCGTGTTGGAAATCTGTTGGAACTGTTCATCGCATGCTTCCCATGTGGTCGAAGGTATGGGAGATCCAAGCAAAGATAGACAGTCTTTCAGCGCCTGAAAAGCCCCAACACTATTACCCCGAATGGCGAAAACCCTGGATTGCAGAATGAATGAACTGGCCTTGTCGCATGGATCTCTTGCGTGCTGGAATGTGGTCCCAATCAAGCGAAGAGACTCATCAAACATGCCTTGGTGCCAGTAGCATTCTGCCGAACGCACAAAGAGTTGCAAGGTTTCTTGGTATGAAACATCCGGTTGGTTATCGTCCCAAGGGTCGTCCTGTAATAACTTGAGGCTGTGGGCGAAGTAATAGATGCCTGTTGACCTTGCACCGGACTCGCATGCCGTTTCTCCTGCTTGGTAAAGCATGTCGCGAAAAGGGCTTCGTATTGATTCCTTAGACTTGATCAGTTCTGCAGCAAGACAAATATGGCGACTCTGCATGTATAATGCTTTCGAGCTCGATGCTGAGTCGTCCTGGTATTCTCCTCCAGAAGTGACCATTTTGGCGATAGTGAAGTGCATCAGTTGTGTATCCCACTCGTTGTCCAAAGAATTGGCGGCTGCCGTCAGGTATCTATCGTGACTGAACCTGAACCGAGCATCTTGCTCAGCGGGCATCAGTACATACGCATTGAGTGCTTCATTGAGAGCCGTGACGGCACACTCGTCCTCGTCGAACAGCGGAAGCTTGGTCCCAACTGGCTGCTCTTCTGTTCGCTTCAAGAGCTTCTTCAGGAGCTCGAAAGAGAACGTGCCACCTAAGAGCGAAGCCCAGGCAAGGAGCTTCCTACTTCCAGAGGGCAACTCGGTTAAGCGTCGCGCAATGAAATCAGTCGTAACAGTTGACCCATATTCAGGGCTCTCAAATACTTCGAACACTCTGTCCAAGTCAAAGACCCAATTGTTCTCTCGCCACTCATAGAAGACACATCGTTTCCTATGGCAGGTATCCAGAATTTCGCGTATGTAGAACAGATTACCTCGGGACTTTTCCTGGATAACGGCTACCAAGGGAAGTATGTACTGGTGGTCTCGATGGAGAGTTTCCGCTACGTAATCTGCGGTTTGGGATTCGGTAAACGGCAGCAGCTGTACTTTCGTGGCGTTTCGTAGAAGTGGTGTGAGTTCCCGAGGCAAGGTCGCTTCCTCGGTATATGTGAACATCAAGACGAGCGGTATTTTGGCCTGGACGATGTGATGTATAAGTTCTGCGCTCTCTGGGTCCGCATTCTGGACATCTTCAAGGCTCCAAGTGCAAAGCTTGTGCATCGTGAGAAGTCGCAGAACATCTATGAAAACGTTCATGAAGCGGGACGACTTCGAAACGCCTCCACTCCGTAGCCAAGCCTCAGCAGTATGCCCAGCACCTCCGCAATGAATAACAGGGGAAGGGGCACGCTTGTCCTTGATGACATCCATGTCTTTCTGCTGGGGAGTTTTTGGAGCATTGTTCGTGTTCAGGAGCCACTCGGGCAGGTCCAAGTAAGTTCGCAAGACCATCCAAACACCGCTGTTTCTAAGATAATGGCGCAATCTTTGGTGGAACTCGGTTGTAACATCAGCTTCTGAAAAGATTTGTCTGAAGAAGGATGACATGAGCTTGAGGATAGGGTCGAAAGGCGCTTTTTTAGCGGGATCAAATTTGGCCATGGCGAAATAGCCGGTGCTTCTTGCAGTACTCTGTATGCTTTGTACGAGACGAGACTTTCCTAGTCCGGTGGCTCCGCCAATCGCTATCACCTATGTGGTTAATCAGTACAAAAAATCTCCGTAGTTTAGAAAGGACGGGTGGCCCTTCGAGCCCTTTGTAGTTCATAGGGTTCACGTACCTACTACAAGTTAGCACTAGAACAAGGAAGGGTCTGGCAAGATACACTTGCCTCGCAGCGAGCCTTTCGCCTCAGTCTCCGCGCGCTCGTAAGTGTTCGCAGGCCGTCATTGGACTGGTGTGAACGAGAATGAAGTAACGTGCTCTCAATGCTATTGTTAGATCGTCCTCTATTGCTGGGCTGCAATTGCGGTCGATTGTCGACACTGCCGTCGGCCGTGGAGGTTTCCGACTGTGTAACACTATCCTGCGAGCCCTGCTGCATTGATCGGGCCGCCTCCATGAATACGGGCCCATCTATAGAGACGTTGTTCATCCTACTTTCGGAGCCCCTTGAACTGGTGCTCTCAGAGATAAGATCATCGAACTGTAGATCCAGTCTTTGATCTGAATAGGACGAACCTGAGCTCATGCTATGCATATTCTTCACGTCACTCCGACGATGTTTCGCTACCCGCTCAATCACATCAACTATTGTCCTCCGCTCTTTTTCTCGCCCGATCAATTTGAGCGGGAGGTTGAAGAAGCAGCTGATATCTTTTGAACCTACGCGGAATTTCTTCAATCCTTCCACATCACCCTCATAGAGCAATTCCCGGATGCAGGCGAGATCGTATTTGAGCCCAGAAGTGGAGTGATACCTTTCTTCGATATTGCGCTGCGTCATTCGCTGGATGACTTCAGAAAGGGCCTCGGGGATATCAAGACGTGTGGAAGAGACAGAGGAAATGCGCTTGCTGATGACGTTCTGCATGACATCAAGAGCCGTACTGCCGTCGAATGGCGTATGTCCACATAGCATTGTATAGAAGAGTATACCGAGACTGTAAATGTCGGTTCGCGTATCTGGCTCGGCAGGCATACGACCAGTCTGTTCGGGCGATATGAAGGCCAGCTTTAATTCGATTCCAGTCTCTTTGGATAGGGTACTCCAGCCTGCGCTTGTAAGTCCATTCTCAAAGGAACGAGCCCCACTGCCAAAGTTCTATAGCACATTAGCGAATGTTTCTAGACCATGGCTCATCAGAAGCTACTCACGATCATCTTAACAACCCCGGACTCGGCGAAGTGGAAAGCATCACCACGAATCTCTCCATGCACAATCTCATGACCGTGATGTAGTATTTCCAGACACTCTATGGATCCAACGGCGAAGTCGAGGAAGGTAAGGAGAGGAAGGCCACGATCTGCAAGCAGTGCACCAGGCTGGCCAGTTTGGCCATTGTTAGCGAGCTTGTACCAATTAGGCCCGAAATCAACCAATTCCTTGAGGAAATTGGCACCAGGGGCCTCGAATACACTGCCAACCAACTGATCCTCTCCAGCCTTCGCGGGTAGCCGAACAAATTCTATTGGGCGGACAAAATGCTTGCATTCGGGATCTGATTCCTTGACGACCAGCTTGGAGAGTTGAAACTCGCGCTCTAGTCGTAGGGTCTGTGGCGATACACGGCATACGACGGGGCGACCTTCTCGAGCGGTGGCCTTGGCCGTGGTGTGTGTCTGGTGCGTCTGCGCTGTGGAAGCGCTCGCGTCTGAGCCCGAGCTCCGGTGGCTGCGGTGAAAGGACGGGCGGGTGGAATCGGGCGAATGCGATGCCGCGGGGGAGGCTACGGCGCTCCTTCCCCTCGACAGCGGTCGCTCATGCCGGGAAGGCGTCTTTTCGTACCCAAAGAAATGCCAGTTATCGTATGACTGCATGTGATGAGCGCATTCTCTGGGTTGCATGGTGTCGGCCACTCACCGAATGAAATGGTTCAATCTCGGGGTCCCAGACATAGTTGGGAAGCTCCTGCAGCCGCGCAAAGATGTGGGAGAAACACGCTGCCCGCCTGGTGTCTCGGTCCAAAGACATGTTGTCCTCGTGATGTTTGCGCTCTCTACGGGTCTAAGGCATGCTCTTGGTGGGATGTGGCCGGGGAAAGTATGGATTGTAGCGGAGAGTACGGCAGGCTGTCCGGTGCATCACAGGGGCATGGCGGGCGCGACTGCCATGGCGAAAACGCAATCGGGAAAGGTGTCTGGCGTCGAGAGGGGTGATGATGGTGTCGTTGTCGTCCGGCGCCTGGATTGGAGACTGTCTACGCGCATGTGGAGTGCGCTTACTGATGGCATATCAGCCACAGCAGTAGGCCATGGTCCGCAACCGCCTTGCGCATGGACTCGCACGCTCGTTGGCTCGAGGGCTGTGGTCAACGTCATAATCGACGTCGGCTCTCCCTCCCATGTACACAGAGTTTGCACGCAGCGCATTCGGCGCGACTCTCAGCGCAGCAACAGCTCTCTCTAGCCTGTTCCACCGTGTTCGCATGCCGTCTGCAAAAGATGGACTCCAGCAGCAATAGTAGCCGCCTGCCCTCTGTGGCTGATAGCGGCTCTGGTGCACTCACCCCCGCGGTACATGAGGCAACCCGATGTGGCCTAGTGCGGCAGATCGGCATGGCGCGTCTTCCGTTGGGTAGCGACATCATCGTGGACGACAGCCGGCAGTGGTAGTGGCATCTGCATTCACTCAACTCGGACATTATTATCAGCGGCCCTACTGGACTCGACAAAGCCTGATCGAAACCCTTCCAACGCGGCGCAAGTACGCCCGACTCGGTTTCCGCACGACGCCCCTGTTTCTGCATCGCTACAGCCCCACTTCGCCCTGCGTGGCCGGGAAACCCTCGATATTTCGACACATGTATCTCTCCCAGACGTAGCTGCCTTGCACGACCCTGTACTGTGTCTCCCAACTGTACCAAATTCAATGTCACACAATGGACTCTCCCGATCACGAGCATGCCTATTCAGGCGACCTTGGGGAACCCCAAAGGCCACGCCAACTTCCCTCAGATCTCCCGACTTCCCTCAATGACAGGAGACCTATCACCATCATGAACGAGGAAACCGAGATATACGATGCATGGCAAGGTGCGTCACGTGGAAAATTGCAGGAGCGGTGCGCAAGGGGGACTGCTAACACCACCCAGGGCAATCGCAATTCCTCACCACACCCATGCCAGCCCGCCCACTCAACTTCAACCTGTCCCTCGACGACCCGACCTTTGGTGACGAAGACATACAACAGCTTGAGGACAGCGATAGTCGCCTAGTGCAAATGCTTGCTCATCAAGCCCGGCTGAAAAACGACAACGCGGGCGACGAAGCCAAAGTGGTCGCCGACGACAAACTGTCGCACGACGAGAAGAAAGAAGCTTTACAAGGGCTCTTCACTCTGGCAGCCTCCAACGGTGAGCTGGAGAGGGTAAAACGGTTACTGGACGGGAAAGCACGAGAGTACATCAACATCAACGGTGTCGACGCCGAGGGCACGCCGCCATTAGTCTACGCAAGCTGCTTTGGCCACGAGCATGTGGCCGCAACGCTACTTGATCATGGGGCCACTGTCGATATGCAAGACAAGAATCGCTGGACACCCCTCATGTGGGCCATGACAAATCGACACAAGAACATTGTCAAACTTCTACTTGATCATGGTGCCTCGACGGATGTCAAGTCTTCAGGCGGGAGGACCGCTTTAGATTTCGTCGAGCCCAACACCGAGCTTTCCGACTACCTGCACGAGAGTGGATACGCCATTGGAAATGTGGGTGTTGGAGATGATTTTTACAACTCGGGATTCTCGCAGGATCGCTTCGAGCAGGAGATGCAGGAGAATGATATGAAGCGGCGCATGATGATGGAAAGCGCTTTCAATTTGGAAGTCGATATTGGCAATCTAGGTCTAGACGAACAGCCAGAGGTATGGATGGTGACCCCTCAGCATCAATTCGCTGCTAACGGCCACAGTCTCCTGATGAGCCAGAAGAAGAAGCCCAGGATTTCATCTGGGATCGATGCCTCAACGATCAAATGTTCGTCTTTCAAGAGAATGAGCTCGAACGCATCCTCGATATCATCATCACTAATATGACGCCACAACGCTCTCCTTCACAAAAGCCTGTGCCAGCAAATATCCTGTTTCTGAGTGCCCGATACGCCCACTATCACGCCAACCCCGAGCTCCTTGAAACATTGTTGGTATCTGCTATGAACAAGATCAATGACGTGGTGGAGAAGCACCAGTGGGACATGACGGTGCTAGCGTTCTGGATGTCCAACGCCACTTTACTCTTGCATTACCTCAAAAAAGACGGTGGGCTTGTGGAGGCGACCAACGATTTTCAGCTGCAAATGGCCGAACTGATCAACGAGATTTTTATCTTAATCATTCGCGATGCAGAAAGGAGAATGGACAAAAATTTGGACCAGGCCATGCTTGATCATGAGCCGATGCCTGGATTCGAAGACGTGCATTTCCAGCATGAGTGGAAAATCTTCCGTTCAAAACCAAAAGCGAAACCCGTAGAGCCAATCGAAAAACGCTTTCGACCCCCGTCTCCCAAACGTCGAGCACAGCCTTCACCCCGAAATATCACCTCCCTTCTGTCATCAACTCTGTTTGTCCTCGACCTTTACGACGTTCACTCGGTCATCGCGGCCCAGGTTTTATCACAGCTAATATACTGGGTTTCTGCCGAAGTATTCAACCGGATCATGTCAAATCGAAAGTATCTAGCTCGAACAAAGGCTATGCAAATACGCATGAACGTGTCTACGCTGGAAGACTGGGCGCGGTCCAATAACCGACAGCCAGAACACTACGAGAATGGCTCCATGACTTCCACAGGAGAGAACACTGCAGATGCTGCTAAGCGACATCTTGAGCCCCTGGTACAATTACTCCAATGGCTGCAGTGCTTTTCGTCGCTCGGCGAGGACCTAGAATCGCTCGTAGGAACATTGCAGCAGCTGACACGATTATCACCGCCACAGCTACTGCATACCGCAAAATACTACCGACCAGAAGTCGGCGAAAAAGGTCTACCAAAAAGCGCATCAAACTACATCGTCCATCTACAGAAAGCTGCTGTCGAGCGAAAAGCGGCGAAAACGAAGTCGTCGCAAAGGCCTGACTCCGCACCGACGACACCAGTCAAGCCATCATCAGAAAGACCGGTCGAACCATCCCCTGCACCCTCACGCATGTCCGAAGAGGATGAAAAGGACGAACCTCCGGATGAGCTTCTTCTGGACCCCTCGTACATGCTGCCATTCTCGTTGCCCACATCGACAGATATGCTCATCAGCTATGGGGCTGGGTTTGGTGGTGTCAACAAAGAGCGGGAACGGAAGTACATTCCAACTGTGCCTCCTGAGTTTATGGCCAAGCTGGACCTTAATGGTGGCAGCAGCAAAAACGGCGGCTCGTACTATTCAGAGACACAATGGAACGACCCAAGCTATGGATGAAAATCAATCCGGTAGAGTTTTCAATCCTTGCTAATCACGCTCGGGAATAGGCACTTTCATTCTGCATGGTTGGACCGGAAACCAGGTTCTTTCAAGCTTCGTTGCAGCCAGCATCACTTGAGATGATCATATCATCTCTTACAAGTGTTTATCGCCGTCACAAGGCATTTAGCAAGCGATGATTTTGACGACGAACAAAGCACAAACCTAGCTTCGAATTCTCACTCTGCGGAGAATCACTTGATTCAGTGTTTCACATAGATACTCTTCTATGAGACTTCAGAAATCGTCGGGCTGGAGGTATTGGAAGTCAAGAGTTGCATCAGTTGATATCAGCACAACATCAGGGAACCATAGACTCTTCTTCAAACAGTAGCTAATAGCACTTGGATAAACCACGAAGGAATTGGCCCTACAATAGTTGCAGTTGAGTTTGGCAGATTGCCGGTTTGTGACAAACTAAAATTACTATGGACTAGACGTATTGCTTCGAGGCCGCCGATCAACTGACTTGTAAGAGCTGCGGGAATACTGGCTACCATTGGTCTGATTACAATGTGTTACTCGATGGAAAACTGTTATTTGGGCTATCTGTATAACTCCGCGATCGGGGCCGTGAATATCCTTTTCAGGTGTGTCGGCGGGCTCCGATAAGAGTATTAGCTCTCGCTGGCCAGGGTCTAAGCTACCCCACCACCCCGCCATGACCTCGCGATTACCCCGTCCATCTTTCCAGCCGCGGCCACATCTCGACTATTTTTTCTATTTACAATACCATACTTTCAAGTTCAACACAAATTCTTGTACGTCATGGAGGTCCGCACAGTCTCCCCCGAAGATGTCAAGAATGCAGCGATGAGCGCTGCTCGCTCAATACCAATTGACGAAATCGACTCAACGTTCAGGTCAAAATACACTGGTATGATGCATTTGCAAAGGCGTTCTTATATCTTCACAAAAATTTTGACACTGTATAGACCTCGTTTCCGCACCTCTCGGGTCAAAAGTACTATCCTTCAGCGACGAGTGGTTCGCTGCAGCCGAGAACCTCATTACGCCCACTCCGCCAATCCGGAGACCGGGTGTCTTCGTCCACTCAGGAGCTTGGTATGATGGCTGGGAGACACGGCGTCACAATACAGAGCCTGCAGACTGGGTGGTACTAAGGCTGGGCACCGCTAGTGGGAAAGTCGCCGGCGTCGAGATTGACACTGCCTTCTTCAACGGCAACCACGCGCCAGAGATTGCGGTGGAAGGTGCTTTTATAACCGACGACAAGGAAGAGGAGGAGGTGAAGAAACCAGGGTACACAGGCTGGGAAACTATACTATCAAAGCAGAAATGCGGACCCAGCCAACGGCATGGATGGGCACTGTCAAACATTACCGAGAAGGCGTATACGCACGTCAGACTACTCATGTATCCCGATGGCGGCATCGCGCGTTTTCGCCTCTATGGTGTTGCCATTCCTGTTTTCCCCCAATCTGCAGATGCCGTTTTTGAACTGTCAGCTACAGTCATGGGTGGTGTAGCAACGTCATGCTCGGACCAGCACTTTGGCACTAAAGATAACCTGCTCCTTCCCGGTCGCGGAAAAGACATGGGCGATGGCTGGGAAACGAAGCGCACGCGCGGTGAGCACGTGGACTGGACCATTGTGAGATTGGGTGCCAAGGGCGAGATTGATCATATTGTCATCGACACGGCACACTTTAGGGGTAACTTCCCCCAGAAGGTGCAAGTTTTTGCTGGTGCTTTCGACAAGGATCCTGATCATGATGATGCGGGTTGGATCGAGGTACTGGAGCCACAGAAGTCGGGGCCAGACAAGGAGCACGAGTACAAGGCTGAGCTTAAGGAGGTGACGGGCAAGGGGTACACGCATGCCAAGTTGGTTATTATTCCGGATGGAGGTGTGAAGCGGTTTAGGGTGTTTGGAAAGAGGGTATGAGGATCTTAGCATGGATGTTGGTAGATGTGAATCATCATTCTTTAGAGAAATTTCACATGGATTTATAGCGCTCTGGGCATACATGATAATTGCTGTGTCACTGGTGTAGGTATACAAGGCCTGTTGAACCCTAAATGCCGTAGTGATGGATTTACCAAAGAAAAGAAAAAACGCCCTTCTCAAGTCGAACACAAAAGCCAGTAGAAGCAAGAAAGAAGGGAACATCCTCGCATCACCACACGGGAAAATGAATAAGATTTTCACTTGGTTTATCCCAGCCCCGGCCAACCTACACCCAAAAATTAGCACAGTACACTCAAATGGCTACTCGCACCCACCCTCCCTGAATAACAGAAGAACAAGAAAAAATGGAAAAGACTTACTCCAGATAGTCCTCTCCCTGTTGACTCCGGTAACGGTAACCCTATCGCCCACACTCCACAGCACCTCCTCCCCCTTTCGCATTTCCTTCCAAAACCCATATCGTCCAAACACCGGACTCCACTTCGCGCCCCTGTCCACCCTGCGATCCCTCTGCATCCTCTTCAGCACCTCACCCCCCGGCCCCTCCCCCGGCTTCCCAGTCGTATAATCGATATTAATACTCTTGCAGCGGACGCAATTGTGTCTAAGCAAGACGTCGACTTCGGTTTCCGCCTTCACAGACAGACTAGCCCAGTAATCTTCCTCCCACGCTGTTTTCGCGCCGGCGACTAGGATGTTGGGGCGGAACTTTGTCACGTCCATGGGTGAGGAGGCGGGGAGGCGGGCTGAGACGTTGGAGAGGGAGGGTAAGGAGGCAAAGAGGTAGGGGGCGCAGTCTGTGAAGGTGAGTTGCGCGAGATCTGAGGAGGCTGTCACTTCTTCTTCTTCTCCTCCTCCTCCTCCTCCTCCTCCCTTTTTGTCTATCGTTATCTCTTTGAACCGCGGCACCCTCCTATTCCCACCCACATACACAAACACGACTTCGTACCCAAAACACCGACTAAACCACTCGGAGTACTCCTCTGGCATCCGGAACGTGGTTGTAGGGCTTTTATGTAGCGTTATCTGCATTTCTTCCAGGCCAGTGGTATCAGGTGACAAGGGTACGGTGATGGCGGATTGCTTGGCTATTTCTCCACAGGCGATGTAGCGCACTGTTATGGTGTTTTCTGCCTCGTTGATTTCTTGTAGGAATTGCGTCATGTAGGGGAAATTCGATACGGCCATGTTTTTGTATCCGGATTCGGTTTTTTGAAGGAGCATGAATGTGCCTGAGAAGGATATGTGTTATGGCTGTCCTTGTGGTCTGTTGTTGATGGGTCTTCCTTACGGAAAAGATGGAGGTAAGAGATTGGGGGTTTTAACATACGATCGTATTTGAATCCGTGGGCTGTGGCGATGGCTCGAGTGAGTTTTACCGCTCGTAGCGATTTGATCGGATAGACGTAGATCTCCATAGATACTATGCGTTAGCACGATTACAGCCCAGATAAAGTCTTTTGTAGAATTGCTTTCTGATTTCTTCACTTACTTCTGCTATCGACAGCTCAGCATATCCATGGATCCGCGCACTCAGCAACCGAAAGATACCGTACAATGCAATCGGTGCAATGCACAGCGCTGTGATAAGCCATATCGTCGGTATGTTCTCCATGTGTACCAATTTCGAATATCTTTCCATGTTCAGACAACGGAAAGCATCTGGGTGTACAGATCTGTTCCAAGAGATATTTAAGGGTGGCTTGGGACGATAAAGTACGTTTCCTGGTACCGAAGTCGTGGTGTGGGGACTGGCGCCCTACCAAGACGCTAAAAGAGGGAAACTTTTCCCGGAGGTTACATCGTTTGGTGATCTCTTGAGAATTGCGTACATGTGAAAAGTGCAACATTTTCGTTCCATGGTTTCACACCGACTCGCTCCATGAAAAGAGTACGATGTACACTAGCTTTCAATATTACACTTTGGTTCTCTACTATCAACACTATGCACTATTATGACTAACAACTTGAAAGTCGTTGTGACATATATGGGTTCCCAATTGTCCGATGCAAACGCCATGCTCTCGCGGACATATCCTTCTAATACAATCAATAATCCAACCCAGAAGACAACCAAGGTATGACTAGTCCGCACTCATGGAAAGCGTATATCAAAATATCCATGGCTGCCCAATTCTTTCTAAAGTACGCCTTTTGTGTAAACGCCGCGGCGATGTTATAGTGATGAAAATGGGGACGCATTCGTGAAACGGAAGTCGTGAATGTATTTACATTTGGCTGGACGAAATTTTACCAAGTTTCCTGTGTATCAGTTAGTACTCATTGTTTCAGTACTAAGAGGTAAACTTACGGCGATGTACTGCCCATCCTCCTTCTTCCTAGCCCAGAACTCCTTGGCCTGCGATTCGCTCAAACGGCCCTTTTGCATGGCCACATCGATCAGAGATTCTTCAACACCTTCACCCATACCCTTACTAGAGCCACAGACGAAGATGCGTCCATCAAGAGCGTTGATGACGAACCAGACAATGTCAGCCTGTACTCGCACTTCATCCTGAACGTATTTGACTTCGTTGGACCCTCCGACCTTTACCTTCCGGCTCTGAACAACCCTCTTAATCTCGCGTTCGTGGTCGCCTAGTTCGCCAGAGTACAACTCATCGAGCATAGAGTCCCGGACTCCTTGAATGAGCCAGATCTTGTTGGCGCAGTTGGCGTTCTTGAGTCTGTTCAGGATGAAGCCCCGGAAAGGAGCCATACCAACACCAGCACCAATGAGCACCATTGGGCCTTCACCACCAAATTGCTTGGACAGGGGGTTTGCCATGAGGCCTCGGAACATGGGGATGCGAAGATCGATGATGCTGCGGGGGTCAACGCCTTCGTTCTCTGATGTGATGAAGGCGTGGGCCATGCGTTCCATGAATCCACTGCCTACACCAGTGCGTGTAGCACCCTCGGCGTGCCAATCAGGTGTCTCATGAACTGTAACGGCCATCTCGATGAGACGACGGGTGCCGGGAAGGCCAGGTCGTGCCGAAGAGATGTGGGGATCGTTGGAAAGCGAGTAGAATCGTGGCATCAGTTGAGTGAGGACGGAGAGGAGGTGGGGTAGCGGCGGCTTCGACGAAGAGAATGCGCTGAGCATCTGTGCGACGGTGAAGTGGGAAGTGGTGCGCAGATCGCAGAAAGCGGCTTGCCCTTGGGCTGAGCAGAGATAGGTTAGAATCTTCTTCTCGTTGGGTGCGTCGGCATACTCGGCCAGAACACGAAGAAGGTTCTTGGTGGGAGGATGTGACTGGATATCTGTGCACCAGGTCAATAGTTCACGGCGCGTTGTGACAAGCTCTCGTGCCTGATCTTCTCCCCAGATAGTTGGCCACCTGCCCGTCTGTGTCTTGAGAGTAACTGGCTTATCGCGAACGAACTTTGGGACACCGAGAACGTCGAAAACTTCATCAACCATCTCCTGCGAGTTGGGTGGGCAGATACCGACGGCACCACCGACCTTGAAGTCCACGCCTCCCTCATCTGGATAGTCTGTCACATCAATGTCGAAGTGAATTGTGCGCTTCTCAGCTCCCGGCTTGGTCAACTCGCGTGCGTGGTATAGAGGCGCCGAGTAGACTTCGTATGGCGGGTGGGGCTGAACGTATTTCGGTGGCATCTTGTGCACTTCGGAGACGTACTTGGTGTCTTTGGATGGAAGGGGGTCGAAGGACATGTTGACGGGAGGGAGCGGAATCGTGTCGGTGAGCTCGCTATCAAGAGCAAGCGGGCCCAGTCGCAGGTTGAGGCTTCGGAAGGCATGATTGTCTGGGATAACGACTGGGACGAAGTTGGGCGAGGAAGAGTCAGGGGCCAATGTCTTGAGCAGACAGCATCCTCCACCGCAGCACTGGCTGATGAGCTTGGTGGCCGTCTCTCCTTCGCCGAGTATCCGTCTGATATCGTTCGGGTTGTCTGAAATCAAAGTTGTAGATGCTCGCCGAGGCCGCGATTGCTCCGAGAAGTTGACAGAGGCTGTGGGTAGTTCTTGCAGCTTGTCGACGACTTCATCGACGCCCTGATCGGGTTCGGATATGGGCGTCATGGGAGCCTCGGAGTCATCGCTGCTGTTGGTCCACACAGTTGCTTCGCCTGACGACTTGGGCGATGTGTGCTCGGGCTGGGCTTGTGACGGTCGCAGGGACAATTGCGGTATCTCCTTGGGCTCCGAGGGAATCGGATCCTCGGGATGCGAAGTTGAAGTGTTTGGTATGGGGCTAGGCATGGTCGGTGTCGCGGATGCCATGTGCCGGCGTGGTGGAGGAGAAGAGAAAAGAAGGAGCGGCGTGCGTGTTGGGGACGCGACCAAGGGGACTGCTAGCACGAGCCATGGTTAGCAACATCTTACTCATAATTTTTGTGCAGTGTTCAATTCAACTGCAAATGCTGCGTGGGCGCGCAGCCTCCATTGGCTTGTTGGGCTGCGGGATACGGAGATGCGCGACGCCATGACGATGTGGGGGAGGGAGCGAGGGTTATCTGATGCTTTTGCGAGGCACCATTGAATTTCTCCTTATCAGATGGTGGGATCACACACACCTCGACTGGCGGACAAACGGGTCCGAGCGAATGGCAGCGGCTTGCTAGCTCCTAGGAAACGTGACACGATGGAAGGTGGGTGTGTAGAATGCAGTGTAAGGCGATGTCTAGCCGTTGCAGAGGGTATGCGCATGAGTGAGAATGAGAAGAATGGTGGTGATGACCGATCTTCTCCAGCGCGCTCGCCCGTTTTTCCTACGGCCGATCAACGACGCCTCCAAGGGCTGAGACGAGCATAACCAAATGCCCACTTCTGCCGAATGACGCTTACCTGCGCCGTCAACCCGATCGACGAAACCGCTCCAGTTCCCACCTGTCGCTCCCTGCTTTATCCGAAAAAAGATACATCCATCCGGGTACCCACCATGTATTCACCTGGCGGCGCGCTGCAAGAGCCTTGCATCTCCTGATCATAGTGCTCACCCAACCCATTCTACCCTGGATTAGACCACCAGCCACTGATCGCTACCCCTGGTCTCATTCTTACTAGCTGAAGTGCGGCCTCTCTCAGCGCATAATGGCGCAATCTCAAGTCGCAAATGCCACCGTAGGGTGCCGGTTCTCGGTAACTCGGCCTCTGTCGCATCTGATAACCAAGATGTTGCTTCAGGCCTGGGCCCCGTCAGATGTTCCGAGAGCCCTACTCTCGCGTCTATTCTCTCGAGCTACTGACTCCACCTTGCTTCTCCTCACTTGCATTGCATACATCACATTCCTGAACTTTCGCAATTCGCCATTGCAGCCCGTTAGCGGCCCCACACAAATCCAAAGATGCTCAGCAAAGACCCTGAACGCGGAACTTTTTCGATTCGCCACCGAAATGTGGGGGTGTTAAGTAATGAGGAGCTCCTCCATGACGCTATTCGCTCCTCCCTCCACTACGTGATGTAAACATGAATGTGTCTTCCTGCTGTGTACGTAGTTCCAATCACGAATACGAGCACTGTAGGAAGGTCATCACTAAACATTCAGAACTAGTAAACAGCCATCGGAAGAAAGGTGGGCGCGCATCACGCTAGCATCAGCATCATAGGCATGTAGTTTGTTGTAGTCGACCAAGGGGCCTAATATTAAACCCAAGCTGCACACCGTCTATGTTCCCGCGTGCACATGTGCGGTTATCTTATTACTCATATATCTACTATCCTACAACAACATCTTCGATTCATGTGAGCTAGCGGCGTTTCTGGAAATGCTCCCGGCTTGGTGTCGATATCATGAAGCTCTTGATCACTCAATTTCAACCGCTGACCTCCAACGGTTGATACCGGCAAATCACGACTCACTTGACAGTAGGCAGCGAGTCTAATACCGCATTGAGTTGCCTTTGTGTTGAGGTCATCCAAGACTTGTTCATTGGGCGCCCTGCGGAAGTACATGTTGATGCGACATAGATTTGGTAGATACGCCGTCGGCGTAATTATGGGATCGTTGAGAAGGCTATGGGTAATTATAAGTGCTACAGCTTCGCCATCGACAATCATCAAATCAATCAGGGAAAGGGGAATTGTTGAGGAGATCAAGGTGCCAGAGCGCGTTTTGTGCGACTAGGGAAGCGCCCTCTTAGGGGGGACGAGTGTCTCGAAGTCGTCGAGGTGGTGATATCTGGGGATGATTCGAGGCTAGGGCCCCGTTGTGGTGCTAAGCCATGACGATGGCATCTCGAGTTTGGTGAGCCGTGAGTACAGATGCTCGCATATCTGGTTGAGGTATTTGTGTTCCCTGTGTTTGAGTATAAGGTTGGCTGTCCCAGTGAGATCTACTCGATAACCATGGAGCCATCGGGCCGCGCTAAGGGTCTGCGCTCCTGAACAACATCGGGTGATGGAAGTCCGGCAAATCAAGAATTCTTGCGTTATTCCAGATGTCAACTAAATACGAGTTTCCGGAATTTGAAGAGCTGGCAATCATCGGGTTACTGTCTGCCTGAGTAGCTTTTGTGATCAAGCTGCAAAAGGTCCGGGCGTCACATTAAGCGAGTTGACGAAAATCGTGAGGGACGTGTATAGTGTCCCAAACAACGGGCGATTGGTGATGCACGTGTGCACATCATGACGACCAACCCCAGCGTCTGCGCTTACAGGACGAGAGAGAGCCTCTCCTTTTTGGTCCGTTGCGTGGCTGAGGCTGAGCTACAGTTTGGCGATTGTCTTCGCGACGAGCTGAGGAAGGCCAGACTGCCCGTACACGAAGCGACAGATGGCAGCGTCCTGGAGAGAAGGCGTCATGTTTGCAAATGGGAATCGACCTCGCCGAATGAAAAAAAGGTTGGCCGGTTTTGTCGGACAAGCGGCACGTTCTTGGGCGGATGGCACAAATATTGAGGCAGTTTTCCTGTAGATGGGAACAGCTCTTGGTCATGGGTTGCTTGGCAGTGCATTGGGGATGGATGCTCGCTTGGAGGAGGAGACAGGGGTGGGAGGGGACTAGCAAGCCTCGGTAGCGGAATTCTCCGACACCAAGTAACCCTGACCAACGGTCGTCTCGACTTTCTCCTCAAGTCGCTCTCAATGAAGGTGCGATTTCGCGAGCACACCATTTTCACGACGTTACGACCCATTGACGACTATATTGCATATCCCACTCTCTTTCTTGTCTTTTAGAACAGCTCAATCCACGTCCAATTGGCCCACGCTGGTCCAGTACCTTTGCGACGCTTCTAGGCCTCTTGTCCTGCCACCCACCCACAACCAAGCTTCAACACGCTTGAGGTGCAGTTACGGAGCTCACCAAGAATACAATCCTAAACAAAATAGCTACATACAACCTTCATCTACCCACAATGCCTGAGACAACTAAGGTGGTTCCCCTTACCTGCCATGGCCACTCGAGACCCGTCCCCCACATCCATTTCTCGTCTCTCATAGACGAAGATCAGTATTACATTATATCGGCCTGCAAGGACAACAATCCCATGCTCCGCGACGGTGTGACCGGGGACTGGATTGGCACTTTTCTGGGCCACAAGGGCGCAGTCTGGCAGGCGAGACTCTCCTCGAACGCTTCACTGGCAGCTACGGCTTCAGCAGACTTTTCTGCGTACGGGTTGCTTCCGTGTTCAGCTTACCATCTCGCTAATCATCTACAGGAAAGTCTGGGATACCCATACTGGTGAAGCTCTGCACACCCTGGCCCACAACCACATCGTCCGCGCCGTCGCATTCCCCAATCAGCCTCACCCTCAGATTCTCGCGACTGGAGGTATGGAGAAGAAGCTACGCGTATATGATCTGTCCCGCAGTGATGCGACAAGCTTTGAAATCGGCGCAGGTGTTCACACCGGTGGCATCAAGTCGATAGTGTGGACGTCCGATCCGAACGTCATAGTTACTGCTGCCGAGGACAAGAAGGTCCGATGGTGGGACCTGCGCCAGGAATCTATAATTGGAGAGCACGCGGTAGAGGGCACTGTGGGGTCGTGCGAGTTGGATAACACCTCCTCGGATGGCATCCTGAGCGTAGCTGCTGGAAACAGCGCCTACTTTTTCAATAGCCTATCGCCTGGTTCGCTTATCAAGAGTGTCAAAACTCCATACGAGCTTGCCAGCGTAGCGCTACACAACGGAGAACGGAAGTTCGTCACTGGTGGTAGCAACCAGAACGACACTTGGGTCAGAGTTTGGGACTTCGATGGGGAGAAGGAGCTTGAGACGAACAAGGGACATCACGGTCCTATTTGGTCAGCAAGCTTTTCACCCGATGGAAAGCTTTATGCGACCGGGAGCGAGGACGGCACGGTCAAGTTATGGAAGTTTACATCGGGGCCCTACGGCCTGTGGAAATAAGTGATTCTCTCCGCGACTGATACTACAGACCAGATATCCTGCAAGCTGCTGATGATCTTGGCAGGCTTCAGGAGCAATATCCCAGTACCTAAATACTAGCAAATAGGATACATGCAACAACCGAACTCTGAAGCCACTTATCACACAGTCTCTTTTATCCCCACCATAAGCCGATCAGTAGTTGATTAGAACTGACCCTAGGCAGGCGACAAGACGTCTTTTATAGAATAAGAGAGTGGACAACAACCTTTGTATATAAAGCTACCCAATCTGGGTAACTGTATCAGGAATTTTCCCCATTCAACATGTCAAAAGATCGAGAACACCAATAGCGATTGCAGTAACCCGCATGATGCTACGACCAGTGTAGCGATGTGCAACCTCGACACGGAGATAAGGTGTCTTGGTAAGATACCAAAAGATAACCAGGTTCACGGCCGTTGCCAAGGGTGGGAGATGCCCGACTGACCGGAAATAAAAGTGTGACAAGTTGCCATTGGACAAATAAACCCATCATCACTATCGGCGGACAATCCCAACTCGCGAGCTTATCTACTTCTCTTGTAGTCTTGCTGGCCTCAATTCAGTTCACTGACCGAAAGTGTAACAACTGTCGAAAAACAGAATAGGCGAGAAATAACATGAAATCTCGCCTGCGTGAGAGCACAGCATTGATGAAGGGCAAATGGCCGCGTTTCAGTTGGGTAGCAGCTATCTTCAACTTCGGCTACCTCCTCTGGGCACTTCCCGCAAACCACCTCATTCAACAGCCCCCAGTCTCGAAATATAAGGACTCCATGATTCTCCCCTGATCAATGCTACTCTGCTGCGTAGCACCGCAAATAGCAAGTGGTTTGTTTTTCTACGCCGTGGCAATATCGCGGGTGCCAATATCTTCTTTTCGCGCGAAGCGCCCAGATACTTTTCTGCGCTGACCGGCTTGATCGTGTGCTATTGTGCTATGGTGATTATTGCGGGCGTGTTGGCCGCGTGCATGGGGTGGCAGAATAGGAGGAGGGATCGCTTGTATGGTGTAGGTGAGGATGAGTAGGCAGTTAGGGACGGATATAGTGATTTGGCGGACGTGTAGGCTAAGCATTTCAAGTATACGCTTTGAGGGGTGAGATGTTGGTGTGGTTGCTTGCTTAGATAGATACGCAGTGGGCCGAATAGCCAGAGACCGTTCTGATAGGTATCAAAGCGGTGCGAGTATTGCACATAAAATCACTGTAGACGAAGGATGAAGCATAAAAGGACAATGGAATCATACATTTACGTCTCTACGATGTGAATGCTTCCTAGTTGTTATACTGGCTCTTTTTCCTTCTTCATCCTCACCTGTTGTGTGCTTGCTACTGACATAGAATCCAATCCTCTCACAACTACCCTGTTCGTCAAAATCGACACCAAGTATTTCTTTCACCACCCACTGTGCAGTCTCAGAAAGACGACGCTCGAACATGAACTCCAGCTCTTCGCGGAAGTGTTGGTCAGTGCCATAGTTGTATGAGCAAAGATGACTCAGTTGCCGTTTACCCCTTTCCGGTCATAGCTGTGACTGTGGTGGTGGTTGCCTGATGTTTCTGTCATATCTCCCGACGACGTAGTGCAGGCACATACATTATAAAATACACGCTATACGTGGACGTGGGATGGATTTGTAACAAGTGCATGGCGCTGCGATAATGTGTGCTAGAGTTCCTTGGCTTTCTTGATCAGGGTCGCTGTCGAAGCAGCCGCGGCACGTGTCGGCGGAAGATCGACGCGGCGGTCCTGTCGTCATCAGCGAGGGCCGAACTTTTGATCAACAACTCCGAAGTCGTCCTATCCCACGCCAGCCCATCCACCGCCATGACGAATGCCTCAATAGCGACCCAAATCGCCCTCAGAATTAGGTAGCTGTCCAGTCTACCCCTTGCACGCCATGCGCGCCCCGCTGGCGTTCTCAGCAAAGGCCTGGCACGGCCCAGGCAACGGAGCTCTCTTTTCGCATATACAGTCGCGCATCTCGACGACAACACTGGTAATATCGAGATCAATCGCTACGAGATCGATACCAAAGTCTTCAATTGCCAGAGCCGAGCCGAAACCTGCCTGTCTCTTCGTACCGTCGAGATTACGATTCGCAACCGCGGGCACCACCCGCCACAATGGCTTTCAACAGCCAATTCGAATGTTTACAGCGTCACGTTTCCTGTCAGAAGCATTAAACAATGGAAAACCCGTCAAGCAACGTATGTCATACAAGGAAGAGATCAAACAAAAAGGCATAGTCGATCTGGAAGAACACGATGGCGAAGTAGAGGGGGAGCCTGGCTTTGTGAAGTCTGAAAAGGCTGCCCAGGCTAAACAGGTCAATCTAAGCGCAAAGCTCAGCAAGGACGGTTCTGGATCTGGACGTTCACCGGGTGGTACGAAGGAAATCTGGAGACTCATCAGCATCGCACGGCCTGAACTAGGCACCCTCTCTTGGGCATTTCTATTCTTGATCTTGGGATCCGGCATATCCCTATCCGTACCATTCTCAATTGGAAAAATCTTGGACGCCGCAACTTCTACCGAAAACACCAATGGTTTACTCTTTGGCATGACCCCCTCGATATTTTACTTCGCACTCGCAGGCGTATTGACTACAGGTGCTGCTTTTAACTTTGGCCGTATCATCATCCTACGAATCGTCGGAGAGCGCATCGTGGCCCGCCTACGATCACAGCTTTACCGCAAGACCTTTATCCAGAATGCCGAATTCTTTGATGCAAACAGGGTTGGAGATCTCATCTCCCGCCTCGGCTCAGACACCATCATCGTCGGAAAGAGTATCACCCAGAACTTGTCTGATGGATTACGTGCGCTAGTCAGCGGTGCCGCTGGTTTTGCCATGATGGGTTTCGTCAGTCTAAAACTTACCGGTATCCTCGCCTTGATCGCCCCGCCAGTAGCCCTTGTTGCCTTCTTCTCTGGTAGATCTCTACGGAACCTTAGCCGCAAGATTCAGAAGAACCTGGGAACATTGACAAAAATTGCCGAAGAACGCCTGGGGAACGTAAGAACTAGCCAGGCTTTCGCTGGTGAGGTTCAAGAAGCATCGCGCTACAATCGACAGATCAAGAGAATATTCGCTTTGGGGAAGAAGGAAGCTGTAGTTGCTGCAACCTTTTATGGAAGTACTGGCCTCATGGGCAACCTGACCATCATCTCTATCCTCTATATTGGCAGCAACATGGTCAAGAACGGCGTCATCTCGATTGGTGAGCTTTCGTCCTTCTTGATGTACACTGTGTATGCTGGTTCAAGTATGGTTGGCTTGTCTGGATTTTACGGCGAAATGATGAAGGGTGTCGGTGCTGCTAGTCGTTTGTTCGAGCTCCAAGATCGCAACCCGACGATATCGCCAACCAAAGGTCTACCCGTCAGGTCGGCACGTGGCCCGATCGAATTCAAGAACGTATCCTTCAGCTACCCGACCAGACCAGCGGTCTCGATTTTCAAGGATCTGAGCTTCAAGATTGAACAAGGCACCAACGTAGCTATCGTCGCACCTAGCGGAGCTGGAAAGTCCACAGTCGCTAGCCTGCTCTTACGCTTCTACGTTCCAAACGACGGTGTCGTCACCATTGATGGAAGGGATATCACTACTTTGAATGCAAAGCAACTGAGGAGGAAGATTGGCTACGTCGGTCAAGAGCCTGTCCTTTTTTCCGGAACTATTGCTGAGAACATCGCCTACGGCGTACCCAATGCCACTCGCTCTGAGATTGTCGCTGCGGCGCGAAAGGCCAACTGCCAGTTCATTAGTGATTTCGTAAGTACAGCCCCTTGTCCTGAGGTACTCCGCTGACCAGTATAGCCCGACGGCCTTGAGACACACGCTGGTGCACGGGGCACACAACTATCAGGGGGCCAGAAACAACGCATCGCCATTGCACGGGCTTTGATCAAGCAGCCCGACATCCTGATCCTTGACGAAGCAACAAGTGCCCTTGATGCAGAGTCCGAGACCCTCGTCAACCAGGCCCTGAGCAAGCTTCTCCAAGAGAACAACACAACTATCAGCATCGCCCATCGCCTGTCCACCATCAAGCGCTCTGATCGCATCATCTGCATCGATTCAGATGGCAAGGTAGCAGAAGAAGGCACTTACGAGCAGCTTAGCAACAACCCGGATGGTGCATTCAACAAGCTTATGGAATGGCAAATGAGCGGTGGCGACATGCCCGCGAAGGAAGTTAAGAGCCCTAGTTTGACCGAAGAAGAGGATATTGAGCGAGAACTTGACGCAGAGAAGGAAGAGGCTGCAGCCCACAAGAGTACATAGAGAAGGTTGCGTCCAAGAGCTTTAATTGGTACTTGAGCCCGGCTCCTGCATTGGGCTGGCATGTCAAAGAATCTATTCTCATGTAGGTGAGACTTCATATGGGAATGTATGATTAGTACGAGGAGCCCAGGGAGTAACGCGATTGCTCTCGGCGTAGTATGGCGTGATGTAAATGTACATCCCCGCCATGGTCCCGGCCCTTGAAAACAGTGTTTGTGTCGGCGTTTGTATATACGAGCATGACTCAATAAGTAAACCAAATTCCCCTCTAACATCGTCTTCGCAAGAAACGCTGAGCCATTTAAACAATTTGCTATAAGCTTCCCACCCCAGAATTGCCGTTGCTATTACCATGCCACCGAGATATAACATGTTGGCCCCTCGGAACCAGATTATATTCGTTGAGGACCGTATCTACACAAGATCGGCTAGCTTGCTTAGCCTCCCGGTCTCGACGTGCATAGCATTACCATCACATAATCAGGTACGACGCCGCTCACACCACGCTGCATGGCCTGATACACAAGAAATCACCAATCAAAACACGGCCAATATACCTAGCGCACCAAACGAGGTATTGTGTCCGTGAATCGCGATGGTGACGTCATGTGTCCTTCATCCGTTCTAGACCTCCACCCATAACGCGCGCTGACGCGATGCGTGATGTCCAACGACGGACGTACATATAACAGCACCCTCACGGCATATTGCATGGCTAAATCTCTCGCTCAATCAACCGTATAGTTTTTCAATGCTTAAGACTTGCTTCCGCGCCCTATCTCGTCTTCCCACACCCATCACCATCAGGTCCGCCGCACCGTCGTTGAACCTTGGTATCCGGAGCTTCCAAACCAGTACGTTGAAAGCAGCAGCAGCAGCAGCAGCAGCTAGCCCGAAAATGGAAGCGTATAAGAAAGTTGGAAACCGCGAGAATGCGCCACCGAAACATGAGATGGTGCACTTCCCCGGATTGATGAATGAGAAGAGGAGTTTTGGGGATTTTAGAACCGTTTTGCACACTGGACTTTACAGTAAGCCTTCTCTCCATCCCAGATACGAAAATAAAAAACCAGTTTCCTAAACCCACCACCACCACCATCACAGGCCAAGTCGTCGCAATGGAAGTCCCCGTCAACGGCGAAATCGGCGACGAAGTCCACCTCGTCGATCAAATCCTGCTTTTCACTGCTGGCCGCGGTCTCGCGACAGTCAACGGCAAGGACCAAGAAGTCAAGGCGGGAGATGTCGTTGTTGTGCCTGCCGGAACGCAGCATCAGTTTGTTACAAAGGGTGATCAGCCGCTCGAGCTGATTACTGTGTATGCGCCTGGTGAGCACTTGCCTAATAGTGTGCATAAGACCAAGGAAGAGGGGGATAAGGCGGAGGAGGATGGGGTGGATGAGGCGCCGGAGTGGGCGTTGAGAGGGAAGAAGGAGAATGAGGATATGGGGCTTGTTAAGGAGAGTGGGAAGTATTAAAGCAAAGGGGGGAAGTATATGGGCAGAAGGGACAGAAAGGGGGATTGGTTGTGTTTGTTCATCTCCCTAGGATATTTTACATGATTGAATGAGAATGAGTTCATTATCTTTCAAGTCTTGCGCTTGTGACTCGGTTCTAATTTTCCCTTCCTTCATAGGAAGCTCCCAACGCTTGCTTCTGGGGCAGCGTTGAGAGATGGGTTGATACGATCGTAGAATACCAGGCTCAAAAACCAACGCATTTCGCAACAGGCTCTCTTCCATCCTGGCCATAATCAACGCCCTCAAACTTGTGAGGATAGGGACCTAGGCCTATACATCTTTTCATCTGCACTCCAGCCCACATAGTCTAGACACCCATACATTGTTGGCTTCTTGATAGTAACTTTCAGCCCAAACGTTGCACCCCGATTCGCACACTCCTCCCGGGGCCATACATCCAGATGTTCAAAAGCGCACTTGGCTAATTTCTTCGTTCTGGGAGACACTATATACTCATAGTCGTAGCTACAGTCAAGTGTCAATTTCTGCAGCTGCGGAAAATTGAAGACGAGGACTAGCGCAGGGTAGAGCGTGATCAACTTGTTTCCTGCGGACGTCCATGTGAGAATGTCTTGGCTTGGTGGATTGCAAACGCCATATAGGGCTTTTAATTCGCTGTGCAGTGTTCGAAGGCCTCTGCATAGAGAGAAGAGGCGCGCGGTCTCGAGTTTGCTTTTGACGCTATCCTTTTGCACGACATAGCAGTTCTCGATTTGGTGGGTGACGGCTTCATACGCTTTTTGGCCTGGTATCTGATCCAGAATATTGACAATAGCCCGTGGCGTCTTGAAAGGCTGAAAAAGCAGGACCTCTGATACCAGTCAGTTGTTAAAATATTTGAGGTGGATCTGCCGTCCGCGCTGAAAGACTGGAATGCCGTCATCGAATACCTGCTTGTTGACATAGCAGAAGCTGTCTTTTTCGTTTTCGAATCGCACAGACCAGAAGTGGCGAATGTCAGCACTCCTTCAGAGGTCGCTGCCGCGCTAGCATCCGTCGCATCGGGTGGTGTTTGAGTGGTAGCATCTTTGACCTCGAGAGCAAAAGCAGGTCCGGAGAAGGTCGAGTTGTGCGCAAAATCGAAGAAGGCGCCCATGGCGGAATCTGAGTTATCTGATGAAGCCGTTATCGGTCTAAAGCCTAAATTCGTAGCCCCAAGTCTATTGCTTCGAAAATGCTCATCTTCAGTATCATCAACCTCTTGAATGCGCTCGTGGAGATCTTGTCCATTCACTTCCTCTTTGCTATCGTGGTAAGCGTTATATTCACTCCGAGTGAGGCTGTGCACTCGCGTCGGCTTGATGTCCTGCCGTTTGTCAAATTTGGGTTCGCAGGTAGACCCGTCCCTGTGCCATCCCGCTAAGAATAGACGCGAGTATCGGACTTTCGATTCTGGCTGCGGGTGTGTTTCATCACCCTTCGCTCTTCCGAAGAACCAACAAAACATGGTACAGCAGCAGTGTTGTTTGCGATGAGTTGAGGAAACTGAAGTAGTAAAAGTATCGGTGGTTCAAAAATAGATGATCTTGGAAGTAGCTGACTGCTTGCAAAAGAGGAGGGAGAACAATCTGTGTCATGTGAGTGAGACCCAAGCTGCAACCACATCAAGGCGCAAATGAAAGCCAAAAGAAAACACCGTGCACGAACAACCGACCAACAGATCCTCTACGCGTTTTTGCTCTTCATTCTCACATAATGGAGAAGTTGTTCGCCCATCCCAAGGGCCCGAAGGCCTCAAATCCGGTTGACTGCGCATTCTCGTCGTCACTCGCCTCCCATCCAAAGAAGTTCTGTAAGTCATCGAGGTTGAACATGGGTTGTTCGAAAGCGGCAGGTGCACTGGGTGAAGAGTACATTGACCCGATCTGTTGCTCTGACGGCGAATTCATATCGCGACTTGATGTCACTGTAGACGATACTTCGGCGGAGGTTGGCGCTGTGAATGGATAGCGAGTCGTGGCTGTACGGAGAGTGGAGGGTGAAGTTGCTGATAGTATCTCTTCCACGGGTGGTATCATGGAGACGGCAGCGTTTCGTTGACGAGGAGTGCCCGCCATTGGTACAGGAGCCCCAACGATGCGCCGCGCTTCGTTCTCAGATGGATCCTGGGGTGCGATGTAGTCAGCGGAATGCCCGCGTGCGAGACTGTCTCGCACCGTCTCCAGCCAGCGCTCCGATGTGATATACAGTGACTCAGCAAGTGGGTACATGAACGCCATTTCTCGCAGCGCCTGGTTGTTGTACTGCACTAGTTCGACTGTCCGCCCAATGACAGTTCCAGCGTCAGCCTTGGTCACATCCAAGATCCTGGCAATGTAGTACAGCATGATGCGGTTACTATTGTAGACGAATGAGGGCAATATAGAATCCGCAAAGTGCTTGACACCATGCTGAAGTATATGTGAGACCAAGACCGACATGCGCTGTGCGTGCTCAAAACACACGTCTTGCAGATGGCCCACAAAGGCCTGCCGATCCGAAGGGAATATGAAGGGCTCTTGGTTCTTGAAAAGGTCAGGAAGTGCGATTCGATGCACGTCGCACATAACATGATGGTACATGCAGTGGATGAGAAGGAGAGCACCTAGCTGATGGGTTTCGCGTCGGATGTAGATGTTGTCCGCTGAAAAATCTAGCCAAGAAGGCAAGCTTTGCCTCCACGATTGTATGTCGTCAATCAGGGTCGCAAATCCGGAGCCCGGAAGCCAAGGCGGCTGCTCTTCGTCCATATGCTTCACGAAGCTGCAAAACATCAGCATTAAACCTGTGCTAGAGCTCGTGCATGCAGCTGCTCACCGTAGGACCCGCCGCCATATGCTGACAATGCGTACGTAATACGCTGCCATCCCCAAATTATCCGCTGGTTTCTCTGGTATATCGTGCTGAGGCATAAACTCCAGGAGCGTGCCTTTTTCGAGTCGTTCGGTAACACATGGTATCTGTAGTGAGAATTGTCGCTCGTTACAAGGAAGCTGGATCTTGAGATCTCTTTCATTGAGTATAGTGAGATGATCGACGCCGCTACCAGCCCAAACATCGATCATGTAACACGCCCACATCAGCCTTCTTCGAGATTCTCTGACAGACACCTCGTTTGGACTCCCTCCAACTTCCTTGCAAAGTATATCTGGCGCCACTTCATTGTTCAGCTGCAAAGCATGCGCCATACGTATGACTAGGCCGGTGAGAAGAAACGAGCCAGCGTAGTTGCCATTCCTCGCTTCCTGGTCATGAAGAAGGACCAATACCTTGAGTTTAGTGATCGATATGGTGCTGTAGTCGGTGAAGAACATCTCCTCGGCGACCTTGGCCCACTGGCTTCCAGCTGACTGTATCAGATCTTTGGTCAGGGGCGAGAACGACTCACTATAATCGAGTGCGTAGAACCGAGCTCCCAATGCACACATGATGTGCAGGAGCGCCTGATCGGATGCATCCACCAGCTGGCCTTCGTCCAACATCCGAATAAACGAGGGTTTGTGTTCGAACGCAAAAACACGGATAGGGTGAACATTATTGAAGTACGCGTCTAGCAAGGCATGGAGTTTAATTCTAGGTGGTAGCTCCTTGGAGAATAGCCTACGCGCTTCCATCAGTACGGAGTCGCGTTAGAAGTGGCGCGCCACTCACCACAGTAGTCCAGGCGGACACCCCGGTATAGCAGCATCGTTGCTCGACAGCGGACCAAGCATGCTAAGCGGTGTCGCAGAGGTTTGGGGGTCATGAGGAGGTATCATCACTGAGCCAGCTTGCGACTCTGATGCGGGAGTGGCGATACTCTGCACCCAAGCTGGTTCGTTTTGCTCCGCATCGTAAACACAGGTTGTCCGGCGTTGCTGGCATCTCGTGCAGATCGGTCGTTCGCCAGAACATTTGACTTTGGAGTCTCGACAGGGAATGCAAGAACGAAATGTTCGCTTTCTCTTGATACCGACAACCGGCTCGTAAGCCGTGTTCGGCCTTCTTGCGGCGGTCGAAACTCCGCCATGCTGTACACAATCCAGTTGTAGCCTCTCGCAGTTCAGGCAGCCGTTTGGTCGCTCATCGCATTTGACCTGTGAGATGGTCAGCTATGTTCGGTCCTAGGTTTTATAGTTTTCTGATCGTCCTGGGACCAGATCCTCGAATCCGATCACCATCACCGCAACAGCGTATTGGTAGCCCTTACGCTCGCCATCCATGTCGCCGCAGGCAGAGCCACAAAACAGACACGCGAAATAATAATGAAAGCTTACCTTCCTCGCTCGACAAGTAGCACAGGCTGTCCGAATGCTGTTAGCACCGGATCCGCGGAACTGAAAGCCAACAAAATCCATCGCACATACCATTAATTGGTCGTCTGCGCTTCTTAGCAGGCGCCTCTAACGGCGCGGGTGTTTCCGGCGACTCCATGTATTGTTCGGTTTGTCGGTCGGAATGTCGCATTTCCTGGAGGCTGGCGGTTGCAGATGGCGACGAGCGGACACGATCCAGACTTAAGGCAAAATATGACGTGCTGGAAAGCCCGGATTGGCTCACCGCGTGGGGCTTGGCGGCGGGGTCATGCTGAGTTCGGCCATGGTGCGGACCTGCATCCCACACCAACCAGCCACTTGCAGCAAATCGGGTCTACTTTCATCCTAATCGCCGCTACCCATGTACCCTGTGCATACGGGTCGTCTAGTACCGGTCTATCACCAGCATCGCAGCCGTCTGTCGTACGATACCTCTTGGACTCTTTAGCATTCAACACTCGAGAGGGCTGTTGAGGCCACGTGTACTCCACGCTTTGTGCCTCATGGCAGCTAACACTAAAATTTGCTATTTTGCATTGCTAAGTTATCATCTTGTTTCATGCTGTGCGACATCCAAATCTATCTAGGTAGTCTCAATATGGCCAACATGTAATCATCATGAGTGCCAAGCACAGCCCTCCAAGCCAGCACCTGCAGTATGTCCTCGGGAATATGTTGATAGTGGAGTTATCCATCTGGACACGAACGTTTTGGCCGGGCCCCCTGTGAGTATCGTCGACGAGCCGAGCAACTAGGGTCAGTCTTTCAAAAGACTACAGCCACAAACCGTGATGGAGAAGAACATTGTGGCAACGGAGCTTTGGAGAATAGTGCAAATAAACGCATGCCACTTTTTCTAATTACTGCATATCAAGCATGCCAAGGAAAAGCCAGATGCCATGGTCACGAGCCCCATTTCCCTCTACACATCATACCTATCTGATATGTTCGTCAAGCCTTACCAAGCAGACTTTGGCCCCGCCCGATGTCGCTGCATTGAAGCCTTGCATTGCGATTTGTCTCATCAAATAAAAGCCAAGCTCTGCACATGTATGTGGTAGGGGTCAGTTTGTATGTTGCCTCGAGACGATGACAAGACGGAGAGAGAGTGTGTGTGTTTGACCTCAAGGCTTTGGGTATATGCTCATCCGCAATATTTTCATCTTTACAGAATGAGCAGGCAAAGGAGTGGACTATCAAAATTTCAGGGCCTTTGCCCGTCGCAAAAGCGATTCACCTCGAACTTACCTCTGCTCCGGGAAGATGCCAAGTTTCATAGTTCCGCAAGCCATCATTGCGGTGTTGACTTCCAATAATGCTCCAGGTCGTTACGGAGGTACTGAAAAGATAGTCCAGGGTGCCCGGATGGTCGGAGATCTCGCCAACCTGAGCGAATAGAAACACGTCACCCATGCTTTGAGTTGTTTCTTAAATCAGGAATCCAATGAGCTGTGATAGAGCTTGTGAGAAGCGTTCTTCGATCGCAGACTGCATTTCACAAAGAATAACCCACTACGTCTATTCTATTACACTGCCTCGATGCAAACCGCACCCAAGGAACGCCATGCAAATGTCCAAGGCGCCAACCCGAACGCTAATCACTACCCGAATAAGGTCCCAGCTCCTCTTCACGCGATGATGGTCGCCACTTTCAATAGTGTCGATGCACGCAACTCCATTCGTACTGCGACAACACGTTAGCATAGGTCGAGTGCGCAGTCACCGAAAATCTGGAGCTCGAAAAGAACCCCTCAAAGCCAAAGGGCGGTCATCTTTCGTTCCGTTCCGCACTCCACATGGTCCATGGGTGTGTCTCACATCCTAAGTCCCATGTCAAGAATAATAAGAAATGTTACGTACCACTCTGCCATCCTCGTCGCCAGTATAGACATTGTGAGGCATGGGTAATATGCAGGTAATGGGCGCTGCATGTGTCGGCACGGTAGGGTCACCATGATTGAGAACGTTAATGAGATTCGCAGACCATTTAGAGGGCGTGGAGGTTGCTGACAACATAGGCGGAGGTGTTGGGACCAGGTGGAAAATCTAGGAGATGCATTAGCAGTCATGATAAAGAAGATAGGCAATGGATAAGAGAAAACTGCATACCTTTACCACTCCTCTTCGGTGCCCGGTGAAGATGAGTTCTCGTTCGCACCATTCGTTACCCACCCCTTCGTAGACTGCTACGGCGGTGATATAGTCTGCATCATCTTCGCTATCACAGATGTCTTCATCGAGGAGTATCGCGCCATTGAGCGTCGTAACGATCAACCGATTTCCGCATGCGAGGACAATGTTACCAGTAACATTGTTAATCCTAGCTGCTTGGACTGTCACCGGGTTGTGTTTTTGCCGCGCGCCAAGAGCTAACTCGCGCACGAACTCATTGCGGTTAAGGTCCCAGAGGTATACCTGCCCATCGAGCGAAGCAGACAAGAATGCCGAAAATGCGCGGCTGGCGGCGAGCGTCACAACAGGCGACTTGTGACCGAAAAGCGTAGTGGCGTTCTGAAGATCAATATGACCCCGATCGCCTTTGTTGACATTCCACATGGCAAGGGTACAGTCTGCTCCTGCTGTGATCAAGGTTCGGCCATCGACAAAGTGCGATGTTGTTAATTGTCCCGAATGCAAGTGTTCGAACAAGCCGATTAGCTTCTTTGAGTTCGAATCGTAGAAACGAACGCTTCCGTCTGTGAAGCCCCATTCCATGTACCGATCGTGGTGAGGGGGAATGTTATGACGGAATGGCGCAGAACACAGTAGCTTGTCGCTCTTGCTGGTATAGTTGAGAAATGAGATGCGATCATGTGTTTCGAGTAGTGTGCCTGGCACGCGATGAAGACTTTCCGCCGCTGTATCGAGCCTAGTGGCTCTAGCAACGTTGTCTTTCTGTGGATGTGGTCTTTGGAAGACCTGTGGAGGAGTCTGCCCGAAGTTGTTGATAACACTGATCTTTTGCGCTCGTTCCTTCTCGTCAGTAATGGAATCGAGATCGATGGCACCCTGGTAGGTCATGTAGTGGAACACGTTTGCGGCCTCAATAGCCGCTTCACCCCGCTGTTTATACCCGAAGATCAGATCGATCCAGTGGTGCAAATTCTGACTGACGTAAGGGCTTTCCAAAGCTTCGCGTTGCTTAGCGATGAAAATTGCAGGGTCGCCTTTAGCCCAAGGAGGAAGGGTTACATTGTCAATAGTAGACCCGTCCGAACGCAGCCCAAAATTGTATCCGTTGACGTTCGTCAGGAAGTCTGGAAGAAAGTAGAATTCAGGTGTAAGCTCACGTACATCAGCCATGTTCTTGGCTGATACCGATTCCCATACATTCTGGATTGAGTAAAACATGCGATCAGCATGATCCCATGTACCGCCTTGGATGAGGAAGAATGCTGCACTGAATGGTTGAAGTCGCATGAGATAAGACGCCACAGTCATAGCTGACGAATAGTGAGTGCCATAGTGAAAGGCATGGCTGGCATCGCCCATCTCAGCGAAAGAACTGAACCGTTCCCTGATCAAATGCTCTTGCTTCGAGTCCTGAATACCGATAGGCTTCCTGAGATCACGGAAGTTGCTCGGGTCGCTCAGGTCAAGCTCCTCGCTATGATAATTTGAAATTATCCAAGGGAAGACAGGATATTGGGTGAGGTCGTTGAAGGTCCTTCCGGCAAGCGTATTGACAAACATCAAGTAATGAAAATTGGACATCTCTCCTTTGAGCCATTTCTTTGTTGCTGGATGAGATGATGCTGAACCGAAGGCAGATGCGAAGCGTGATCCAAAAGTTTGGGGCGCCTCTTCAGGGTTGCGCAAAGAGTCCAGGCGCCATGAAATCTCGGAATTTACAAGCTTATCTGGATTCGCAACATGCGACGCTCGCTGAAGAACTCGAGAATGTATGTCATTCCGAGCCTGCGCAGAGATCGCTGTCAAGAGGTAGCTACGTCCATCGTCGAAGAAGACCTCGATACCGACGTCACGGTGTAGGAAGCGCCGCTTCGAGATGCTGATAACTTCAGTCCACTTCCAGTTCCTTACCGCTTCTTCTTGATTCCTCGGTGGTGGTCGACGGTTGGTGACTGCCTCTTTGCCAGCAATGACCTGGACATAGGGGTCACGCTCATCGGGCGGTGCCTGCCATACACGCACAATTTCGCCGTCGGACCTCTGGAAAAAGTCGTCCAGAAGGTAGAGGCAGTCTTTTCCTACGATAAGAAGGCCTTCTATAGCCTCAAGACCCACAACCCGGGAGATGTTGCAAACGTATTGAACTTGATCGCCCCGATTGAGGCTGCGCATGACTTTCCGGTTCTTGTCTTCAAAGCCATCCTCATCCTCGTACATTGCTTCAACCATCTCAAAATCATCTTCACTGCCAGAGTCTGCTCCTTCTATCGGTTCGCCCGGTGCAGCTGCCGTCGATGATGATCTTACTGACCGACCAGTAACGGGTATGGCCACGACAGCTTCTTTAGCAGATACAGCAGGCACAGTACTGTCCAATTTAAGCCTATCTCGAGGATCTGTGTCTTTTCGCTTAGGCTGATAAATTTGATCCCGGTTAGTGTTGTCGACAATGATGCGCAAACGCTTTCGGTCCCGACCTTCAGTTTCATCGAGCCGCCACCTAGCGGGAGGACTGTCATCGAACAGGCCGCACGGGCCTTTCAGCTGGTGATCCAGTTTAGCCAGTACCGTCGCCATGTAAGTAGCATTATCCTGCTGATCTTGCAGCACACGCTGATGCTTGATACGTTCGGAGGCATGTATATTGGACCGCCAATGATTTGTTGAATTCTCATGGTGATTCCAGACATTGTCCGCGACAAGCTCGTCAGATTGCCATTGCTTCAGCTTCTCTTTGCGCCTGGCAATGCGCCTTTGTGATGTTTCTTCGGTCTTCTTGTTTTGGCTTTGCGCATAGTCTTCCCACGATTTAGTCATCGAACCGTAGAAGAACCTGTCCATATCCACCTTGTTCTTGTCAAGCCATTCGAGGAACGTTTCGTTGTCTAGCTCTACCAGCTTCTGAAAGCCGTCGTAAAGGTCCTTTGTATCTCCATGGATTGCGTCGGCCAGAATCATAGATGTTTCATGAGGCTTTTGGACCATAAGCAACCTCCAAAAGTTCGCCGCCGCGAGGCGTACAGTCGTATGGTCCGATGAAAGTTGGGAGTAGAGCAAATAGCAGATCATTTTTAGCGAAAATGTCTCGTTGTTAGCAGATGAGAGGATGATCGGTTGCCAATATACCATCTTCTCAATTACTGCTGTAGTAATTGCTCCACCCTCCGACTCATCTGGATCTGATAACCGGAGAAGAGCGACTCTCAAGAAAGTAGTACGAATGGACTGAATAGCCTGGGTGCAAAGCCGAACGGACTTGATAGCTGCAATATCTGGACGCTCCAAATGTTCCAAAAGAAATCCTGCAAAGTCGAGCAATGGCTCTGCGCCTTCAAGAAACCATCCTTCGAAGACAGCCTCAGAAATATGCAGCACGAAACGCGAGAGGTTTGTAAGGACACGCGGCTCATGCAAAAGCTTTTGGTCCAGCTGAAGCGCGTTCTTCACCGATAGCATGGTCTGTCGCAGAATGTAGGATTCGAAATATGCCTGATGTTCTTGGAAACCCGGCGGCGTTTTCAAGAACAATCCTAAGCCAGGGAACTCTTTGCGCGTGAATATTTGGTCCTTAAAGACATCGAGAACGACCTCCAGCATGGCTTCGACCACTGAGCTTCCCACCTTCAACGCCACGGGAGCAGCGTATTTTGAAGAAAGAATAGGGTTTAGAGAAGGCTGTTGAGCAGCCTTCTTTCGATCCGCCGACACGAGTACGAAAGATGACGCCCTGCGGAAGGGTAGGACGCGCCGAGAAGAAGGCGCAGGCGATACATTGACATTACTGGTTCGAATCACAGGCGCTTCTTGTCCGTTAGGTTTAGACAGTGGTTGTATCACAACGTCTTGACCCTCAAATGTTAACGCTGAGCCTCGTGACAGTAGCTCAGTTTCTGCGCTGACACTATCAGATGTTACAATAACCGGGTAGAGAACGAACAACAACTCTTGGACGTAGTTGGACATGTTCGCGTAGTCCCGGAAACCATCCGACCGAGAGTGTAACTCGGACAATAGCTGAATGGCGGAGTTCAGGACAACAGCAAAGTCATTAAGGCGATCTGCCTGGGGCGCACGTGTATCTGAGATGGTCAACGTTGGTGAAACAGTTCTACGAAGACATACTTACCAACTGTCGGTTGCCTGGCGTTCAAAGACATCGTTCTACGCCGGCCGCGAGGTGTCTCGCCCTCCCCATTCTCTTGTTTGGAAGTGCTGTCATCCGTTCGAGCCAGATCTCGATCACGGACAATCGTGCGTAAGCCTGTCTCCAGCATTGCGGTGATTACGGGGAAGACTTCCGGATAGCAGATCCTTAGCTCAGACTGCGGTGAATGGGCGATGAAGATGTCGACCAGATTAAAGACATCGAAATCACGCTCGAAGTCTATAGTTGCAACATCGCGTCCGAATAGTATTGCAAAGCAAATGGTCCAGATTCCCGGTGTATTCCACCAATGGCGCAGTCGCTTCTTCATAAGTATGAATCCGCCTGTCTTGTCCGCGAACTTCTTGACGTAAGGGGTTCCGTTGAGCACAAGCAAGCGAGCTAGAACCTTAGCTCCAAGAACGACAACCCGTTGCTCTGGTTCAGCCAGCAGGTAAAGAAGCCATTTACCTGTGACATTCTTTGCGAATCGTACTACCTCTTGTGGATTCTGAGGATCACAGAGCAGCTCTGCCAGGAGATTTAGAATGGCAATCCCTAGATCCGGCAAAGATAACGGTGGCGCATCTGCGCCACTTTGAGATGGGCTGTTCGATCGTGGTGTAGATTCCGGGGTCAAGGCAGGTGGTGTGCCCCTCCGAAGACGGGCTGCGCTCGCTTTAAGGCGTAACGCCCGTTTCGCGTAAGATGCACGGTTGTCGTGCAGTGCATATGTAACGAAAAGGGAAAGTGATCTCGCGTTTTCCCCATTGAAGTTGATTATCAGTAGAGTCTTGAAAGCATCAAGAAAGAGCTTGAAGGTCGGCGGCGTGAACCTCTCGCCCTTCAGCGCATCCGTGAGCCGCTTGACCACACCTTGTACATGTTAGTTTAAAACAATAGACCCTGTAGGCATACGTACGTATTCTGTGGAATCGCTTAGCATTGTAATGATGATGCTTACTGCCTCGAGCAAAATGGACGAATTGCGAGTAATATAGCTTATGCGTCTCCAAAGACGTGGCTCTGCGCCAAATCTCTAAATCAACGAGAAGCACTCTGTATGCGAGAGGATTTATAATGAGCGATTCGGCCGGCTGAATTTCGTCATATCCAACGAATCGAAGGATGATCCGGAGTAGCTGCAGAACAAAGTTTTCGCAATCTTGCTGTGTAACGTCAAGTGATGAAGCATTTCGCATTACCAGTCCACCCATAGCATACCCAATCTTTTGGCGCAGGACTTCAGCCAGAACAGCAAATCCATTGCGCTGCTCCATAGCTTCACAGTTGCGCCAATTGCCTCCGACAGCCTCTAGTAATATATTGACAGCACGGAGCATGCTTTCTAACGTTTGGGCTGATTGCACAAGCTTCAGACCAACAGCAACACACCCACCCACTCGCCAAATCGCATCATCCAGCGACTGGGGAACAACAACAATGGGATCGCCAGATAGCCGTCCAAACCCGTGTGGCTGGGAGAGCGCATCGTTCACTGACGGAACTGCAGCGTTGATAATGATTGGCGTGCTATGCATCCTGGTATACTTATGAAGAGTCTTGGCAGATTCTCGCGATAGTGACCGGATCAGTTGAGACTCATCGATGGCATTCCTGTCATCGTCGTCCATAACAGAACTAGGGGAGAAGCTCAGTAGTATTTTTGACTCGGGCATGAGATGGCTTGCAGCCGACCGGATCGCCGCTACGATCTCCGACCGCTCTTCTCTGCCAGGGTGCAGTATCTCGTTATGAACATGGAGCTCAGCAGAGGTTCTGTAGGTCTGGAATGATCCGAGCCTATCTTGAAAGTTTCCACAGTAGCGTGGACCGAGCTTATGATACACGGCAATCAGTTCATCCGACAATGGCTCAGAGAAGAGGTGGAAAGAAGCAACGGATAGCTTTGAAGAGATGACGTCCCTTCCCAGTCGCGGTGCTAGATTTCGTGGTGTGCCCAGAAAAGCGAGTATATGATGCTTTGAGATACTGGAAGACATGGAAGTAAAGCTATCCTGGCTACTGTCCAGTACTGGTGGGTGCGATGGGTAGTGCGCTTTCATAGTCTCGGTAAACTCACCATCCACGAAGAGGGATGCTTTGGCAGTAACCATACTAATAACCTTTGCTCTTCGATGGACAACCGCGATGTGGTACCACCTGCCTTCTTCGAAACGTGGGGCTTTCTTGAATCGTACACTGGGAGTGACGCCAGTTGAATGACCCATGTAGGTTTGCAAAATGAAGCATCGGGTATCTCTCTCCAAATACGCCATGAGGAAACATGTTTGCGTGTCGTCATATGCGCCAAAGAGTGTAGTGTGGCAGTCGGTATCGAACTTATCCACTCTAACCCATGCAGCAAATGTATAGCCACCCCCAGGAGAGACGGGCGGAAAGGGTCGACCAATATCAGGGAGTTCAACGGCGCTGAATCCATGCAAAGATAGATCGAATTGTATAAAAGGGGGATCACGAGACGAGTGCATACCTCGTAGGAGGAATTCAGCAGCTTTTTCCGACGATGCTGCCTTGCGAAAGAGGTAGTATGCATCGTCGAGCTTGTTGATGCCGTATTGCACCAATTCGTTAGCCAAGTCTTGTAACAGACCAGCTTCTACAGGCGCACACTTGTTCTCGAAAAGCAGAGGCAATATCGAGCTTAGTACACCTGTGACATGCAAAGCAGCTTTGTTGTATGAGGAGAGCGCAGTCATCTCGAGAATGGCAAGCAGTATGGAGACGGAGAGAGCCTTTGAGCGTGTGCCTGGGACATCTTCGCCAGACAGACCCCGCCAGAAATGGAAGATGGTCGGCATGATGTCTGGGTTCTGCAGAACTTCATTGCCACTGAAAATGCCCCGTACTTGGCTTCGCAGTGGGCCAAGGTCTATCTCAGTATCGCTGTACGTGGATCGTGGGCTAGAGATCACGATCTCGGTGGGCTGTTCGTCGCCATCGACTGCTGGGATTTCCTCGCGCTCCGATGGTGCCCCATCTGCCTTCTTATCAACGTCCCTGAATATTCGTGTCATAGCCTCCTCGCCCAATGCAAAAGCAAACAGGGTGCCGAAAAGCTGCTCCTGCCCCGCATCGTCGCGTTTGTTCTTCGACTGTCCGCCAAAGATGCCCGTGCTACCCAGGGCTTGCTCCAACGCATTCCAACCGCCATCTTGGATGCGCTTTGCGAAAAAGCGCCTGTTGCCGGCGTGCTCGTTCAATGCATCTGAAAGGACGTCTAGCGTTGCCTTTATCACCTGGAAGAAGTCGATGCGGTTGGGGAGGGACAGCTTGGCAGGCTTGTAGAAGCCGGAGAGCGAGCGGAGGGTGACTAGCAGCGTCTCGAAGCCACGCACATGGCGAAAGGCGTCTTTGGTGTGGGTTTGGTCATTGGACTCGATCAGCAATTGGCGCATGCGGCGTAGGGCATTGCTCTGGTTCTGAAGGATGTCGGAGGTGGGCGGGGAGGTTTCGGAGGCTCTAATGAGTTCGTCTGCCAGGCTACGGAGCTCGGCTATCTGATTATTCATGGGCGGCCGTCTTGATGCGGCCGTCGAAGACCTGTGTGGCCGGGTGGTGGCCATGCTCAATCGAGGCCGCTACGGAGGGAGTTGGTGGAGGAAATGGCGGGGTGGAAAGCGCAATCATGTCTCCCAAGCCCCCTGTGCGCACACCAAGCGTGAGTGCAGATTGCCTCAATCGTCGTGTGTTTTACGATGTGCGTATGCAAAAGGCCGCTGCGTCGCGTATATTCCGCTGGTGTTGCTAAAACAGTTGGTGGAGCTCGGACTCTTGTGAGCTACTGGACATAACCCAGGCAGCCGCCGCGAGGTGGAGCCAGAAGCGTCTCGCCGCAAGATAGGAAGACTGCACCAATATAGTGCAATGGCCCAGCTAGCAGACCCCGATAGTTATGATAAGCAGCGCTTCATGTCTCACGCGGGCGTCCCTGTAAATTGCTGGCCACGGGGCGTTCACGCGGTCTGCAGGGTGGGCTAGACATGAATGCCTCTGGACGGCTACGCTGGTTGCAGTAAGCGCGGAGCCGTCTTACCCAGCAATCGCTTTACCTGACATTTCAAGCTGGCTGTGCGGGACCGAACTGCGTCTGGCATCGATAGTCGGCTGAGGCTCTTGCTTGATGCCGGAGACCATAGCACGACACGGTCCAGCTATGCACCTTGATACGACGCACCATCCATCTGACACGCGAGCGCGTCCATTCTGTCTGGATTCGGACTAGCGGCGTTGCCCCAGCCTCACTGACGGTGCTCAAGCCCCAGGTCAGGTGCGTCATCCATGAGTGGGTCAATGCACCTCGGCCGTCCTGATAAGAGAGCTCCATCGCCATAGCTATCCCCAGCTCCTCCCCATCCCTCCTCCACACCTCTCCCATCTCTCTCTCTCTTCCCCCCTTCATCTCACCACCCTTCCTTCAATACCTTTAGGTCTGTCTTTCAGAGTACTCGCTGTGCGAGCAAAACCGCCATCATGAGATACAGCCTAATCGCCGCGCTCCCGGCTTTGGCCGCGGCGTCGCCTACCTTTCAGGTAGAGACCATCCACAAGGACGCCGCTCCACTTCTGTCGTCAACTTCCGCCAAGGAGGTTCCCAACAGCTACATGGTCGTCTTCAAGAAGCACGTGAAGGATGCCTCCAAGCACCACGACTGGGTGCAGAGCGTCCACTCCAAGAAGAGCGAGGAGCGCATGGAGCTGCGAAAGCGCTCCAAGGACTTCCCAGTCACCAGCGACATCTTCGATGGTCTCAAGCACACATACGACATGGCGGGCATGATGGGATACTCCGGTCACTTTGATGACGAGACCATCGAGGCCATCCGCAACCACCCTGATGTAAGTTCCATCTCCAGCTGTGAGCAGCTCTGTCCATCCCACAAGGTCTCAGCGCCTGTGTGGAGACTGCTGCGTGTTGCGTCGCGCCGCACCGCGTCAGCGCAGGTCGCCTTCTCTCCACAGGTAGCGCCGGCCACGCAATCACACGTGACATGGTTCAGGCACTTGTACCTGCATAACACTTGGCGCTAACGGCTTGATAGGTCGACTACATCGAGCGCGACTCAGAGGTCCACACTCTCGGCGGCGACGAGCCCGAGATCGAGAAGAACTCCCCCTGGGGCCTTGCCCGTATCTCGCACCGCGACTCCCTGAGCTTCGGCACCTGGAACAAGTACCTCTACGCCGCTGATGGTGGTGAGGGTGTTGACGTTTACGTCATCGACACTGGCACAAACACTGAACACGTCGACTTTGAGGGTCGTGCCAAATGGGGCAAGACCATTCCCAACGGCGATGCCGATGAGGATGGCAACGGTCACGGTACTCACTGCTCTGGTACCGTCGCTGGCAAGAAGTACGGTGTCGCCAAGAAGGCACATGTCTACGCTGTCAAGGTTCTCCGCTCCAACGGCTCCGGCACCATGTCTGATGTCGTCAAGGGTGTTGAGTTCGCGGCTAAGTCTCACTCTGAGACTGTCCAAGCTGCCAAGGATGGCAAAAAGAAGAACTTCAAGGGTAGCACTGCCAACATGAGCTTGGGAGGTGGCAAGTCCACCACTCTCGACCTTGCTGTCAACGCTGCCGTCGATGCTGGCCTCCACTTCGCCGTTGCTGCCGGTAACGACAACGCCGACTCCTGCAACTACTCCCCTGCTGCTGCTGAGAACGCTGTCACCGTCGGTGCCTCTACTCTTCTTGACGAGCGTGCCTACTTCTCCAACTACGGAAAGTGCAATGACATTTTCGCCCCCGGCCTCAACATCCTTTCCACTTGGATCGGCTCCAAGCACGCTACCAACACCATCTCTGGTACTTCCATGGCTTCTCCTCACATTGCCGGACTCCTTGCCTACATGCTGTCTCTTCAGCCTGCCAAGGACTCTGCCTACGCTGTTGCCGACATCACCCCCAAGAAGCTCAAGGCTAACTTGATCTCTGTCGCTACCGTTGGTGCTCTTTCCGATGTTCCCAGCAACACTAAGAACATCCTCGCCTGGAACGGTGGTGGCTCCTCCAACTACTCTGAGATCGTCGAGAAGGGTGGATACACTGTCAAGAAGGCTGCCGAAAAGGAGGAGGAGTCTGAGTTCCGCATTACCATCCCCTCTCTTTCTGAGCTCGAGGGCGACTTTGAGAAGGCTAAGGAGTCTGCTAGCCACAGCGTTCATCGCGTCGAAGGCAAGCTCCAACATCTTGAGGCAGAAATTGAGGATTTCATTGCCGAAGAGATGGAGTCTATGTTCGAGAAGGTTAAGGAGCGTGTCGCAAGCCAGTAAATGGTGTTATCGTGATGAATGACTAGATCCAAGAGGATCTACTGCTACATGGTATGGAATGAATTAGGAACTGGCGTCATGTTTAGGCGCGGTGCACACATGTTTATTATTATTTTGGGCATAAGTTGATGCACTGTACTCTACTGGATTAATTGAATACGGAACGCAAAGCGAGATGGACTAGATATTTGGAACGAATCTGCTCATCTCCATCAAATGCTGTTAGAACTCTTCAGCCTTGGTGTGATCGTCTTCACCGTGAGCTATTGTGATTCCACGGACCCCGCGGATCTATCCTGTGCCGTCAATCTGGCCCATCGAAAGCAGTCCTCGATGTTTTGCCGATAAAAATGGCAAGTACTACGTCTCACTTCTTGAGTCGTTGCAGCTCTGCGGCCCGCTTCTTGATAAGCTGATACGCAAATACGCCATAATGGCCCTCTCACACGGCCCGCTGCCCGCTCAGCGTCAAGAGCAGCCGCTAGGTTCTCCGCGTCTGGGTTGAGCTCGATGATTGAATTGATGTACTTATCCACTTGGTAAACTCTATTCAAGTAGCATTTCAAGAGCTCGACGGACGTAAGAATGCCATCGTTCAGGTACCCTTGTAGTTGATCGATCGTAGCTTCTTCAAGCTGGATGCCTGCACAAGTTGGCATGGGAAACAACGTGGCTGTTTCTGTTGCATCTTGTGGTGGGAAAAAGTAAGGAAAAGGTTGCTGCAGCGGGTTGACGTCCAGGACGCACCTCGTGTTCGCCTGCATCTCGAACGCCACTCCTAATGTCGCGCCTAGGCTGAGAACGAAAAGAGACTTGGTGATCATCTTGACGGGTTTAAACAGGCTGAACGATCCTGCATCTGTTACCGATGCATTTATATGTAGTGCGGCGAGGCTAGCAGCTGCACCTACTCACCATCCGCGTTATCAGGCGGGCCGAACACGGCGAGAGATAAGTACCTCACTTATCTAGATATGACAAACAAATGTTTCAGTACAGTGCTATACGCTTGGGGAGCGAGGTGACATTAAGAAATCCGATGATGCGATTTGAGGCCTGTAGCTGAGTCGTGATGCCTGCATGGGTATAATGTTTGTAGCAGCAAGAGTGGGGGAGCACGAAGTCATCAACATCTCGCTGCGTCGCGTCCTGCCGTACTCATCTCTCCAAAATTATCACGGAAACTGAATGCAGCCAACAGCACCTGGTTGCTGCGCTTTCCGAAGTACTCCACTTCTCTGACATTGGACGGGACGTGGCCAGCGCGACCCCAAAACCTGAAAACCGAGAGCCCGGCCTGGCGAGTACCGGAGTTGCGCGCCAAGTTCTGGTTGTTGATTCCCCGTCGACAAATAATCCGATTGTTAGGTCATTCCTCTCGGTGAATTTGAAGACTTTCAGTTCTTAATTGTTGGTTTCCCAACAGTAACGTGCGCTCGCCCAGCACTTGTATTAAGGTGTACTATTTACGACGTGTAGGCTGAATTTCAAAGACACGACAGTAATTTGAAAAGCTGTCATTCCAAACCCCAAGCCAGTCTATAGAACACTTTCACAGACTTGGTGATACACACTTACGTGGAATAGACCAGGCTTGTAACAAATAACGTTATAACTACAGCACCCAACAATGCTGCAAATACCGACAACCAGGTCTTTCTGCTGGTGCTGATCTTTCCTAAAATAAGATTCTTTTGTAAGTCCTTTTTAACCAGTGGTATGGAAAGAAGAAATCCGATCCCGGATATCCAATATCCCACCGGAATGATGACCGCCAGACAGACTTGTGTGGCTTTTCTGTAGCTTTCACTGCCCGTGTCTTCATTCCTCAGCGCGAGCCCAATAATCTGCGGACCCGAGGAGTATATGAGCACCTGTATGCTACCCCAGATAGCCAGTCCAAAAGTCTTGTAAAGCGGTGGAAGAAGCAAAGCGATGAATGCGAACAGGCAGCCGAGCCACAATTCGGCAGTGAGGTACGCAAGGCTCATGACACCAAAGAGAATCTTGATGCCGCGGGTTTGATCGTCATTGGCAATGTCGCGAGAGAAGACCATAAGGAGTACAAATAGGCTGCTGACCATGCCCCCAATGCTGGTGAGGTAGATTGGTGTCAACTTGGTGCGCGGCCAGAGGATGGATGTCAGTGTGCCTCCACTCAGGACAGAAACGGATCCTACTACACCAACAATGATGCCATATCGAGACAATAAGTCTTCCCGAGATGCATATGTGGTGCTGAGGTAGCTTGGCATGTAGTATCCAAATACATTACCTGACAGCTGGCGAAACCCGGCCGAAAGCACGAGCAACCAGAAAGAGTGCATGCGCAGGATGTAGGAAACGGTCTGTACAAGATCTCTCTTCGCTGCACCGAGTTTTGAGACATCCAAGCCATGTCTTTGTACTCCACTAAAGTCATTCCCAACACCGTTGCATGGCAGGTCCCCTTCCGAGGATATCAGACTCGCCCTTCTCTTTGGCTCTCTCAACAAGATTCTGAGCAAAAAAGCCACAATGATACCAGTGATCCCTATCGCTCTTAGGGCCACCCGCCAGCTTGTGCCAGACTTTGTGAATGCAGTGGCAATCTGTCCGCTGATAGCTTCACCAACGTACACGCCAACATAAAGTATACTCTCCCCAATGAAGACATTCCTCCAGCCGACAAAATCGCTAATAAGGCTGATCGATAGCGCCTCCACGCTAGCCTGCCCGATGCCCATCCCGAGCCGCGCACAGAATAGTTGTCCGAAATTTTGCGAGAGAGACTGGAAGATGACGCAGACGCTCCACCATGCCGCTGTAATGCACAGCACCCAGACACGAGAGGACGTGTAGTCTGATAGGAATGCAATGGGCAGGGCTAAGATTGCGTAAACGATGCCAGTTGCGTAGCCTGAGAGGAGACCATATTGAGTTGAATTGAGCGAAAGATCGGCGAGAACGGAAGTTTGAAAATATGAAAGAATGAACTTGTCGTATTGGGCGAGGAAATAGTTGACAAAGAGCAAAATTATGCAAAAATAAGCATAGGCCTTTTGTAGGGGTGATTGCTGTGGCCGTCCATCGTACCGAGTGGTTGTGACTTCAGGTCTTGCATCCTTGGATTGGAGTGTCATATGTTTGATGTTTCGCGTTTGTTCGAACCATAGGTGAGAGGTCAAACAAGATCTCAAACGATGGCTCACACAGGCTCGTAGTTGCCCAGCACACTAAACCCCTCACTTAGACTGGTGGCGTTCACGTGATTTTACCGAAGTCAATTACGTCATCAACTTACCCCGCAATTATGTCGATTGCTGTCTTACAAAAAAGACGTTCCGGCACATCGCAGGGTAGGTTGCCACGAAAGTACGAATCGAAAAACAAATGTACGATGCATAAACCAGAGCCCCAACTTCCGCTAGGCACGTCCTCCACGATCCGTGGTCTTTCCGAGACCTTCTCATTCCATAGCTCGCCAGAATCCTTCATTACTTCCCGAATCATTTCCTTCCAGGACGAAAACCCAGAAGTGGTGAAAAACAGAGACATCGTTAGAGCCAAAGTCCTTAATCGCAATGTCGCAGTCGTGTCATCCTACGCGCAGGTTCAGCAAGTCCTGGTCGACGGGGATGGATTCGAAGCATGTGCTGCATACGATGAATTGATGAAACCTTTCTTCCCATCTCCCAATCTGCTTTTGATGGACGGAAGCAATCATAAAGACCTGCGCGAAACGTGGGAGGAAAGAGGTGCATCGCTCGACGAAAGATTACTTGCCTTGGTGCACCGCCAGACCGAGAATCACTTCTCTGAACCCTCAGCTTCGGAGATCGACCTCTATGAATCTATGAAGACTCTGTCTTGGAAGATACTTCTCGGGGCCTTCCTCGGGTTGGGTCCAGAAGACAGGCTTTTTGAAACAATAGAAGGCCTTCAAGAAGATCTGCTACGGGGCCAGTTTTCATTGTTTCCCGTTACTCTGAATACTGGTTTCTGGCACTCCCCTCGAAAGAAGGGGAAGCTTGCGAAAGAGAAGCTACAGTCCTTGATGCTCGAACGGTTCAGGAAAACCCCAGGTTCTTGTCCGTTCCTTGCAGTCGACGATGCTGCCATCAAGGATATCGCTAACCATGCGGTTCTGATGACGTCTAGTCTTGCGGTCAAAGCTCTTGCTTCCCTTTTAACCGCGTTGATCCTTAATTTATACCTGTTGGCTGGCAAAGACGGGAACTCGCTCTCAGGCAGCTTGGCTAGTGAGGGTGACCCAGAAAAGCGATCCAGACGTCTGAGGTCTATGCTGAAGGAGACTGAGCGACTCAGCCCGCCTATTGTAGGTGTAATGAGAAGGTCTGTGAAAGACAACATCATAGTGTCCTCAGGGGAGCGACCTGATGTGAAGATACCTAAAGGATGGGATTGCTGGCTCTATTTTGTCGGTGCTGGTCGCGATCCAGCAACTTTCGGGAAAGCTTGCGATACATTTAATGGAGATCGATATATTGGGGATGAAACGCCACAAGGTGTGGCATTCGGGGCAGGACCGAAGGCATGTCTCGGTCGAGAATGGGTTTCTGGCATTGCTTTAGGTGTAGCAGAGGCATGCGCCAGTTTGGGAATTAGCATCAAGGGCCATGTTTCTGCGCGTGGAGTGCGGGGTTGGCTGGGATGGGAACCGAATGATGCTGTAGCGCCAGAGGACTGGGCTCGTGATATGAAGCAATTGCCCACGCAGAGACCAGCAGAACCCATTCTGGTTTGTGTATCGCGTAGCTCAAGCTAATTTCATTCTATAATACCTACTTTCGCAGGTTTCTCTTCAAAATATTGCCACAAAGGATGATCCACCAGATACCATTCAAGCCAACCAATAGCCCAGTTCCTACCTGACATCTCATCCTGAGCATCCGGTAAGCTTGCCATGGGCCCATATGGTGATACCTTCCGTAGGTGTACAAAATCCATATTGTCACGCCGAACCGTGAAGCCGCGAAGGTGGTTAAGAGCGCCATATCCAAGATCGTGCTTGATTTCCCCGTTTTTTGCCGTCTCCACCATCGAGCATGCATCAGTGGCGTGCTACTGTTCATCAGCATGAAGGCAGTAATGACCCAAAGCCCCTTCTCCTTTCCACTTAAGATGTAGGATTGCAGAACTAAGAACGCGGATGAGAGAAGCACGTGGTGAGCCATTACGGCTGGCGATTCCTTAAGAACTTGGCGCAAGGCGGCGGTGTTGCTGCGCAGGCCGTTCTTTCTACGGCTAGCGCGAACCACTGCGTAGGTATCATAAAGCAGATACGCTGTCTCCCATACCGTCAACGCATTAGCCAAACGGTTCTGGCCGTTTATGGTGGGATTGCGCGAATCATCCAAGCGTTGGTCGTCGTGTTTTGAAGGCTCGGTAAGTGATTCGCCGGATGGTGACACATCCCATGATGTATATCGCAATAATAATAAGGCAGCGACCGATGTTGCCGTTGCATGAGCTGCTGATATTGTCTTAACCTGGAAGGTTGAATCTGACCCCATATCTGCGAAATTTTGCAAGGTGCATGCGCAGGGATGGTTGTATTTTGAGCTTGCGCTTCAGTTTCGTAAGTGCAGATAGAGCTGTTGGTTCTCGTCGCGGCTGTAATTTCCAGGTCGATGGATCCGGTACTGTAGCGTCGCGGCAAAGAACGCAGTTGAAGTGAATGGAAGTCAAACAAATCCTTGAAAGTCAGTAAATCTATGGGAAAATCGAGGTGATTGACCCTTACTAGCATCGATGGTGATCAAGCCAACCACTTTTCGTCTTTGTTCAAATTGTTCGTGTCTTCGCCGATGCCTAGTCACATGAAATTGAAGTTACTGAGACACTTGCAAGATGCGCTATCTGGGCGGGTCTGTGCGGATATCGATGACGGCATTGCTCGTTGCGTGACCAGTCTTAGCTCGAGTAGATGCAGTAGTATTGGCAGCGTGCTTTCCTGGCTAAAGCGGGGTAGGTCAGCTTCCATCACAACCAACATCATCATGCCAGCAACAATTCTATACGTCCTCTACAATGCCGATGCATCGGTGCTAGGAAAGCTCAAGTACGGTTATCGAAAACTTTGTAACTCGCCCGACGACAATCCAACATGTGCAGCGTGTAAGGTAATCGTTCGGACAATTTGTCGCACGGCTGACTCGATGCACAGGTGATATTACGCATGGCGGATTATCTTTGAATGAGACGTCTGATTGGAAAGAAGCAAAGAAGCAGATTGAGGTGGGATCTGGATGTCAAGTCGTGCAGTGGCATAGAGATGAGCTGTCACCTGAAGTAAGTACACCACGCTCAGAGGCGTCACAGCAACAGCAGTTAAAGCTAATCGTCACAGATGAAGGAGTTCGTCACTATGAACCACGTGAAATACCCAGCTGTAGTAGCCAAGGGCGACGGCGGACTTGAAGTGGTCGTGACCAGCTCCGAGCTGGCCACCTTCAAAGGCGATGCAGCGATGCTGGTAAAGAAGCTTCAAGAGAAAGGATATATGCAGGAGTGAACCTCACTATGAAACAATCAATTTATACATCTTTGCATCATGCCAGCACCTTTGTGAGCCAAGCAACCCTTTGAACGATACCAATGCAGACCAAAGAAAACATGCACCACGAGAGTTGCGTGAGGTAGCTATGATATGCCAGCATTCCTGTGAAAAAGATAGCGCTCTCAGTCCCTTCGATAAGTGCCGGCTTCATAGCCAGGCTTGTCAATTCTTTGCGCTTGCTGTGCTGGCCAGAAGCAGTGTGTTTCTCCGCAGTGGCAGCCACGTAGAAGAGAACAAAGTTGTTGATGTGAAACGACGCTTCGAGCGCCGCAATTGGGATCCAAAGACTAGGGCCCGAGCTTTCTGATGGTAGAGCACATGCGATGGGGATGGCCGAATAGACGATGAAGTCCCCAAGGAGATCAAGAAAACTGCCGAGATCAGAAGATTGCTGACGGTAGCGAGCAAGGGCTCCATCGAGGCAGTCAAAGGCCCTGTTGAGACCCCAGAACAAAATGCTCAGCGCATGCTGGCTATGTGCAGCATAGTAACAGGCCTGGATGCCACAGAGGAAGGCGAGTAGGGTGACGTGAAGCGGGGTGATGTAGCGTGGCACAAGTGGTGTGATAGTATCGAACATGCGGTCTTTCAAAGGCCGCAGCTGGATGTCCAACATCTTCGGTTGATGGGCGTGATAATTTTATCCCAGGCTATGTGATTGTGTCGGAGAAGAAGCGATGGTGATGTAATCCACCTCCACAATTTTAGTCTTCACCACCAAGCACCCCGTTACACCAGCGCGGGGACGAAGCCGATCTGACACCACTTGAGTAGTATATTTCTAGAAACCAGAAACCAGGCCATTCAAATTTTGGTCGAAAATGTTGAAATAAATGGGAGTGCACACCAATTGACGCTACTCGGTGACATCCATGACGCCGTCGGAGTAACGTGCCCCACCACTGAAGTGTGCGCACACAGTTGAAAATAGTGCAGCCTCGGCGGACTTCGGGCGAGAAGGCTTAGAGCGATGCCTTGACTAATCAGGAGCTAGCAAGACACTCTGAGTGGTTAGAGTGCGCAAGGATTTAAGCGAGACAAATTGCGCCGCCACTTTGAAAACTGCTGTCTAATCTAGATAGTTCAATCAATCAACTCACGACGCATGCGTGGGGCCACGGCTATCTGCACCTGATTCCAATTGTGTCTTTGGAAGCTTCCCAATTCAGCGATTTATTTCAACTCAGACAGCATTTTTTCATGCGAGTATCTAACCTTAATCTCACAATGGACAGCAATACCAAGACGAAGCCAAAACACGGTGATAATGCGCTTGTATTCAGGCTGCGGGTCACAATTGGAGGCGTATTCTTGTCAGCGATTCTGTTTCCCACTCTCTATGCACCTCTACTCAGCCCCCTCTGGGCTTGGCTACAGTCAAACACGATATACAGATTATCGACATTCGAGACGCTATGGACAGTGTTCCTCTACGCCGCCATCGAGCCATACATGACCGTCGTGTTTTTGCGACACCCCGAGTGGCGCTTCGGCGCCACGAAAGAAACAGGACGCCCTAAACCGCGCGGAATGCGACGACCCTCACGACGGTTGGGTGAGATGGTCATGTATGTGGTGCCGCTGCTGGCACTCGACCTCACCATGATCAAGAAGTTTGCCGACGTGCCGTTGGAACGCATGTTGGAGTCGGGAAACTACCACTTCCACGACCAAGACAGCCACGGCCAGAGCGCGACCTTCCTCGTCCCGTCGTTGCATAACATGACGGCTGCATCGCCGCTGCAAACGCAACGCGCCCTGCCCTCCCAACCGCCTTCAAGTCGCCGTGTCGCGCTTGAGCTAGTCACCAGTCTCGTCCTTTACGATGCCCTCTTTTTCCTCTTCCATCTAGCCCTGCACGTTCTTCCCGGCGTCAAGCGCTGGCACGCCCCGCACCACCGCCACACCGAGATGCACCCACAGATTACCAACCAGTTGCACGTGGTGGAGCGCCTCGGCCTGGTGCTTCTCGCCAACTTCAGCCTCAACATCATCGGTAGCCATGTTTTGACTCGTACCCTCTTCGTGCCTGTCTTTGTATGGCTACTGGTCGAAATTCACTCCGGCTTGGACTTACCGTGGGGTTACGACAAGATACTGCCGAGTGGTTGGGGAGGCGGCGCAAGGAAGCACATGCTACACCATGCTGGAGGAGGTCGTGGCTATGCTCCTTATTTCTCGTGGTGTGATGCCCTGCTACAAAAGAATGCTCCAGCTCACCATACCGAACCCTCACAAAGCTCTGCCGCTTCCGAGTGATTGCCTTGTATATAATGCTTTGGATGACCATCTTATATTTTGTCTAGTCAAAACCAAGCACTATGTTGAAGAGTCATTCGTGCCTACATTACCCAGCGGGAGCTACTTGGGTTATTAGTGTCCCCAAGTTAGAATATCTAAAAATCACTACTATCTGCAATATCTTTCGTAAACTAGGGATCAAGCTTAGGCGCATTTCGCGATTCCACAGGTATGATTCCCATATGATGGATCAGGTGCGGCGAAAAGGCGTTCGAGCGGCTCGTTGAGCCAGTCCATGTTTCGCACAGATGATTTCTGTAGTGTACTGCTCATGTACGATGAGTCTTGCTCTCCGATACTTTTGTAATTGATGCCCGTATCATGAAGGCGAGGCTGCGTGTGGATGTTTTGCGTCGTCTCTGCAACAAGCTGACGTTGGTGCCTGCGCACGCCCATGGGTGGTTCATACTAGCATGTCTTCAGTCAAGACGTTGCATCCTTACTGCAGCCAGTGGTTTCAGGGACGAGACGCAAGGCGAATGGATACCCGAAGGTAACATGTATCCCACACTGCCTGTCAGCAGTATTTACTATCCAATTAATTGAGGCCGTTAGCAGCCATACACTAACCACCACAAACACTGCTAGTCGAGCCTACCGACATGCCATTATTTGCCTGGAAGGGCGGTAAGTCTTTGGGTACCTCGCTCATGTGGCTATGGAAGCATAGGAATGGATCATGACTCATCGAAAAGCCCTCAGCAAGTATTGTTCACCCTCGAGAATAAGTAGCGTTTTGGTCACGCACACCATGCAAACACTGCGCTGTTTCACCTGTGGTCCATTTCACTGGTTCTGGGCCGTCTCAGTATCTACGAACAGTGTCAGAACAATGTCATGACCACTCCCCATATGTAACTGTACCTTCACCTCTTCCAATACATTCCGTTTACGATTGCAGTCAAACCAAAATAACTGGAAATGCCCATCACCATGGCCAGTCTGGCGGATATAAGAAGGCAGCTATCTCAAACCATATCCGATGCGCGAGCTCAAGGCTTTGAAATGGGGGACATCGTGCCGGGGGAAATGCAGAATCACTTTCAAGAAATGAACGAGCTCAAAGACGCTCGCGAATACATCAAGGAGATGGAGTCTCGTGAAAAGGGTCTCCAGGTTGCCAATGTATCTTTACAAGCGACGCTCAAGGCAAAGGAAGACGAGCTGGAAAACCAACCAGAGGAGTACAAAGCCCTTGCAGTTGACCTTCAGCAAGCGCAACGTCACATCGATTACTACAAAGAGCTTGCGGAGAACTCACAATGTCGCGCGGAACGCTATCAACGCAATCTCGCACAAATTACCAAGGAGCAAGTTACTTCCAATGAGTACGTGGCGAGGATTAAGCATCTACAGAAAGAGCTCCGGTACCAACAAACTACCACCCGTCAGCTGCAAGAAGAAAACAACCGCGCAGTCGAGATCTTCACAAGCCTGCGTGCAGAAGACGCGAAGACCATTGCGACAACTGAAGCAAAGCTCGCCGAAATGCTAGCGCACGCATCACAAGTGGAAACAGAGAGCGAAGCATTCAGCGAAGTATGTTTGGACCTCGTCGAAAAGCTGGAAACTGAGAATCTATCTGCTGCTTCTTCGCTAAACGACAAGGGCTTACGACTGCGCAAGACGGAGAATCTTTACAATATCATCGTTAGCGAAGTCACGCCGTTGAACCGCTTCTTCGTGCGCGCCTTCCATGTCCTGCAATTTTACCGCGTTCTCTTCCAAGTCCTTTCCGATCCATACGCAACGAATGTCGGTAGTCTACCACGGGATCTCGATGCCTTGATAGCGAGTGCGACGCAAGATCTGCATGCGTACCACGAAATGCACAAAGCGTTCTCTGATGCGGATGGTTTGGCTGAGGAGCAGGTTCGTACGGAGCTCAACGGTATTTCCAAGAGCGCTGATGATATGCTTACGAGCCTTTACTTCATCAAGCGTGACGTTGAGAGATTTCTAGCGCGTCTTCGTAGGGAGCCAGGTACGTGGTTGGCGATGAAGGCGCGGTTGGGAGGGAAAGCAGTGACGAAGCGGTTTTCAGCTGGGTAAATCAAGAGAATGCCTGCACCCGTGTTGGAGCCCAGAACTCATCCCAAGACCTTTCTGCCTTTCTTCGGTACTGTGATTAAGATCAGGTTGCCACGGTATCTCTTGTCTGCTTGACATCGCTTTCTCATTTGTCAATGTTCACCGAGCTTTGCTCTTTCGCCACTCGGTTGGAAACATGGTTTGGGACGAGGGATTTGTAAATGCCAGTCATCTCAAAGAGATATTGGCTTTAGTTGATTCAATATATAAACGAACGAACGACAACGCTATGCTGTACAAGAATTAAGCAAAAAGGCGAACATCCGTCCTCCCCCCTGATACCACGCTACACCCAACTGCCAAGCCAACGCTGAATTATCTGGCTTGCAACCCCCATCTTGCTACTCTACATATGTACCACAATCTAAGTATCAGACGGCGGAGCACCCGAAGGCATAGCACCAGAAGGCATAGTATCATTTCCACCGCCCTGACCGCCCATGGCATCTCCGTTAGCAACACCGCCACCAGCCTGGTAGTCAGCAGCCACGTTGTAGTAGTCGGCATCCGAGTAGTCAGCGGTAGCATTGATATCAATCTGAAGCCAAGCCATCAAGCCATCAGTAACACTGTCACCAAGGTAGGCGTACTCGGGGAACGGGTCAAAGTCGTTGTCAGTCTGCACAATAGACCACATGTCCTCGTCGTTGGTGGTGTAAGCCTGCGTATTGGAGGCATAGGGCTCGGTAGCTTCGACTTCAGACTTGAGGTCCTCGGGCCAGAAAAGTTGGCCAATGTGCGTTGCGGCACCGTCGGAGCCCGTAGTGCCGTTTGAGCGCACAGTCACGTTTGCTTTGGTGAGCAAGTGGGTGTGAATGGCACGGCCTTCGTAGTGGCCTGGGAAGAGGGTCTCGAAAGCTACAACACCGTCTTCGTCGGTTTCTTGGACACCACGTAGGAATGTGGAGCCCAGACCGCCTTGGCCGGACTCAACGCCGCTGTAGTAGCCAGTGGCGTTGCAGTTCCACACGTCGACATAGAGCTGAGGAACGGGCTCGCAGGTGGTGACATCCACGTATTGGACTTCGAGGTAGAGGTCGATGCCCATTTGGTCTTCGACGACGTTCTTGCGGATTATCTCGCCGGTGACGTAGTATGGACCATCGGTGACTTCGGGCGAGAGAATACAGGAGGTGTTGGCAGCGAATATTTCGCTAGCGAGCGTGTTGGGCGTGTAGTTCACGCTTCCCGTCATGTTGTGGTTGACATTCTCGAACTCCTGGAGGAGGGCGAGGTCGCGGCGGTACTTCTTGGAGCCTGGTGTGAATTGTCAGTTTAGCACCTTACGAGTTTTGGCTGCGGTACTTGGATGACTTACTGGTGGTGATACCGCGCTTCTCGCGAAGAGCATCCAGGGTGTTTGCTCGACGAGCCTCGGAGCGGCGCATCAAGCTGCGGTGCTTGAGTGTCCTGGCAACCGGCTAAAGAACGCTTTGCAGCTGCGGCGCGCAGTCCTCGCACGTTGATTTCGCGCTTGATCTTAGTATGATCGTGCTTCTCGCCCGGGTGGGCAGCCACAGTGCTAATGAGGGAGCTGACTGCAGCACAACTAGTTAGGATGGAGGCGAAGTTGACCATATTTGGAACGCTGATTGCAACGAGAGAACAGAATTTATACGGGGAGAAGTGTTTCAATCGAAGTGAAGTAAGAGGAACGAGTGGTTCTGTTTGATGGTAAGCAAAAGGATTTCGACTTTAACCCCATTGTCTTTATACACTCGTTCTCGACATCACGACTCAGCATATCTCATCAACACCATGCAATCCCCAGCAGAAGGCTTCGTCACAGTACGTGACGCGGTGGTTCAGCAAAGCCAAGCTGGCGACAAGGAAGAACCTTTTTTTTTGCTGTTGCGCACCGTGAACGCATGGAAGCTCGCGCCATGGTGTAGCTTCGCCACATGGTCGCAACTGACAGGTTGCGGGGCGCTACAAACATTCGACCCAATCAATCCCTCAGCATTCATCATCACACAATTCACACCCGTAAGTGGCATTGACGTCCGTTTCAACGCCTACGTACGCCTCAGGTGATGGAAACAAATAGCTCGAAAAGTCGGGATGGAGTGGGCACTCGGGAAGCGCCGGTTTTAGCGCCGGATGCTGTGCCGAGTTGTCAACGCAAGTGCTTCAATTGGTGGACCCCGTCTTCGCCTGGTGTCTTGGCACATGCATAGTCAAGTCGTCGCAAGCTTCATCAAATCTCTTCTTGATGCTTGGGGGTTCTACCAAGCCATCGCCAGATTCGCATAAGCCCTTTGCGCGCGTCCAATGCCGTGGCGCCCATTGTTCATGGCTTTCCATGCCTTGCGGATCAGCGCCTCCACTGTAATGAGTGGGTTGTACGACCGGGAAAGCATTATTCCTCAAATCTGGTCTACCAACGTCCATGGCACCCTTGACTGCCATGACGTTGAACTCAGCCACCATCGGGCATATGATGACCTCAGGGAGCTTGTACGAGCCTTCTGGCTGCTCGAACAATGTGGCTTGGCCTTTTTCTAATTGTTCGAGAGGGTCGTACATGACCTCCTGTTTCTGGCCTATGATTGCTACAGTCAGATCTTCTGTCTTTACTACACGAATCTCGAGGACGTCTTACCTGTGTCCTTCTTTTCAACACGAGTCTGCCGAGACTGTGCCATGGTCTTGTCGCCGCAGCCGTCGCCAACTCTAGGATATTCAATCCGGCATGCTACCACTTCCAGGATTTACATGGTTCGAATGCCAGTCCCCGCATCACCATGCCACCCATCACCCAAAATATCTGTGGGCATTGGCAGTTCATAGCCTTACCATAACGTCTGCTTACGTCCTTTGTCGAACTTCTCTCACCTCTTAGCTCACGTCTGCATCCATCATCTTCAGATCCTGAAGCTCCCCAAAGTTCTACTTTGCACACTTCTTCCTTATCACCGCCAAAATGCTACCCCTCCTTCTATCCACCCAAAAATATAGGGTCGAGCGATAACACCCAAGCAGCGAAGCTGGAGTGTTTCCCTGGTGGCACGCCAACTAGCCTCTCTAGCCTACCAATGTCGCACCTTGTCCTCGTCTCAGCTCTTGTATTGCAGAAGAGTTTCCTATAACCAATTCCTGTAGTCGCTTTCTCCCTCTTCCTTTCTCCCTGACATACTACTTCATCTTCCGCAGCAGGGGCTGTCGTAACGAAAGGTTGTCAAAAGTCCTGCTAGTAATCAGTGCGGTGCTGGGCGTTGCTGGGGCGCTATGCGCTATGAGTAGCGCAAAGGCTTTGCACGAGGCAGGGAATTTACTGGGACACCCTGCGATTGGGGATGGAGAGGGAGAAGTCGGGTTTCAGGCGGGAAGCTGGGAAGGAGTGGGATTGTGTATAGCGGCGGGGATTCATTTTTTAGTTGTGTTTTATGCTGCGTGTGAGATGCCCGAATTGAATTTTGGGTTTAGTAAGGGGTATATTGGGAGGAGGTTGTTGTAAGGCTGGACTCGGGACTGTGAATATGGTATGCTTGCATTTGGATGCTGTTGGCGAATCGGTACTGCTAGAAGCTGCAAAGAGGATTTGAGGCAGGTACACCCGTTACAGAAAAAGAGTCGCTTTCGGTCTGCCTCGTAGCGACGCGTTATGCAAAATGAGTTGCTAACGTCAGCTTCTGAACACGTGTTGCTCGCAATCAGGAGCTCAAGCCCTGGATTGATGAATATCGAATACTTTCAAGCCTGTTCCCAAGTGTGCCCGCAACACCATGAACGCCTCGCCAAGGAAACACTTGTGTTTGGAGATGCCGTTGCATTCGTGATAGGAAAAAACGCTTAGAACTGGTCCAGGGTCATGCTCATAGAGACGTCTGTGTTCTCGACCATCTTAGTGAACTCTTCGAAGCTGATCTTGCCGTCGCGGTCTAGGTCGGCCTCCATGATGGTCTTGTCGACAATCTGCGGTGCGTTAGTGCGCTGGAGCTTGGCTACTTTGCCATTCCCATGTTCACGCACCTGTTGTAGCTGCTGGTCCTTCAAGTTGCTTCCCACCATCATCTTCAGTACTATGAAGAGCTCGCCGTTGCTGATGTAACCGTCGCGATCGATGTCGTACACGCGGAATGCGAAGCGCAGCTTCTCCTCCTTGTTGCCCTTGCTGCTGAAGGCTGAGAGACCGGACACGAACTCTTGGAAATCGACGTCACCGCCACCGTCCTCGTCAAAGATGGCAATCATGCGTGTTGCGAGAGGGTTCGAGGAGATTTGAGGGAGGGCCAGGAACTCATCGCGCTCAATGGTTCCAGAGTTGTCCTGGGTTGGTATTAGCCAAGCTGCTCAGCGTCTCTATCTGCCTGTTGAGGCGCACCTTGTCTAGCTTCATAAAACGCTTCCTCAGGCGATCAACCTCCTCGCGGTCGACTGCATGCTGTTAGCAAGCATTCCCCAGACCCAGGCCCAGGCGCTCAGCAGAGCAAGCCTCCTGCTCGGGTGCCTACATACAATTCGAGCCCGAAGCGATGTTGTCGAGGAGGCCTGACTGTTGGTTACCCATGTTGGCGAGTAGACTGGGGAGGGGGTAAGGATTGGCGTGTGGTGGGTGTGGTCGTGCCTCGTTCTTGTGGGGTCCTTGGTTGTCTCGCCGTGCGTCAACTTCGAGGGCCGCCCGCCGCCGCTAAGGGTCCATTTGCGCTACAGGCTAGCAGGCACGCCCGACGTCAATTGCCAAGCCAAGCCCGCGCATTCATGCCCCAGTGCTCTATACATTCCCCCAACACCAACCTCAAGCTCTACCACAGCAAAAGACAGAGAGACAATGGAGTCGGATATACCCACCCAAGTTGGCTCAGTACTGCAAGGCACCTCCATCAACCGACACCCTTCACCACGACACGACGCAAACCCGTCCACTACCGCATCCGAGAAGCAGCCCGTCAGGCTCCATGAGCACCCCGATCCCGACGACTCGGAAGCTGGCGAAGATGAAATTCCGCTCAGCGTGCTAGATCCGGTGCCGCGGCAAAAGACGATGCCCCCGCTACCAGACCTACGGTTCGAACAAAGTTACTTGAAGAGCATTGAACACGCAGAGGGATGGCAAGGTGTATTGTGGATTACGTTACGGGATCAGGTACAGCACATGTCTCAGGCTACCGAGGAAGCCATATACTGATTGAGTCAGGTCATAATGTGCTTCGCCCAGGGTGTGCTTTGGACTCTCCTCCTCAACGGCTGGCGGCATTGGAATCGGTCAGCAAAGTTCAGCGGACGCGGTGTTGGCGCGCGGATACGAAGATGGTGGTGGGGCGTCAATAACTGGAGTATACCGAAGGCAAAATCAAACTTGAGGGATACAAAGCTGGCAAAGAACGTGTCCGAGGTAAGTGGGGCCTTTTTAAAAGTCTGGCACCAGATATATGTTAATGTTCAGCATTTACTAACTGAATTGCAGTATTATGAGGGAGAGTTTTCAAGTGCTGGTCAGGATTAATTGTGGCCATCCAGGGTGTTTGATTGCTACCATCTGCACCTAGGATTTAATAGGTTCCTAGGGCTACTGTAACGCGAGACTCGTATCATGAATGGAAGCCTGTCTGGACGGGGTACTGGGAACACAGATACTGTTCTACCTTTGCAATTACCTAGATGATGCTCTCGGACGCTTTCACTAGGGTCCGTAATCTTGATAGGTAAATCAACAAATGCGGGTCGCGGGGACGTTCAACATGCGCCTGTATCTACACAGTGCAAGAGTTGCTAACATTTTGAGCGCACCAATAGATGTGACATATTGAGACAGCACCGGAGACATGCCCACAAGAGGCTTACAAGACGAGGCTTTTTAGTCAATCGGGAGAGAGTTCTTGCTGCCGTGGGCTGGATCAAAGATATCCTCGCCATCAACTGATATCTGGAGGCCAAGCTGACAGATGCGGATGCGAATCAACCTTAAGTCTTCATCGGCGCCCTCACTTGGACTGCTGCGAACAAGAGTGAGGTATGTCGGCTGCGCACTCCAGATTATGTACCGCAACACGGTTTATACTGTACGTGTTCCTCTGTAACGAACGACATCAAATGTCTTAAGCTTTCGCTCCGCGGAAGTCTATGCCGAGGGCGCCATTCCTACCACGCCTCACCCTTGCCTAACGCGGCTCCGCCTATAAACCACGCTCCATGCCCTCTTTTCTATTTCCACGCCAGTTCAGAACAATGGAGAACAACGTCCGATATATAATGGCCAGCGCATCTCGAACTTTGCTAGGTCGTCGGCCTTGGCCAGACGTATTATCGAGCCCAGGCTACGACAGCTACCCAGGGATTCGACGAGCATCCTATAAGAGCAAACACCCCATATTACCAACACTTACAAAAGCATCCACCACGAAAGAGACCATTGGTACCAAGAACAACAGACTATCTGTAGCCAAAAGGCCGCCACCATCTCGCCCTCTGCCGTCAAGGGTGCCCGTCTCCAAGGACAATGCCAATATTGTCATTCGATCTGCAAATCACAGCCATCCTCCTCTGGACACCAACACAAAGACTCCCCAGCACGACAACCGGCACACAGTTCTGGGCGACCTATATTGGTCTGGAGATGGCCAAGTATTTACTCTACCTTCAGGAGATCAGTTGAGTTACGCGCGGCTTGGTCGTATGAAGGACGCGGGGCAAGTCTGGGTTTTGTTCCATGTACTCCAGGTTCTCGATTGGACTGGAGTAAGATGCATAGATATGCCGAGAGCCATAGTATCCGGGCCATAGCAATCGATCATCCTGGCTATGGCTATTCCACTATATACGATAGAGGGATTCCTGGCTTTATGCAAGACGTCCACCATCTAGTCGATTATCTTCGAGTGCCAGAGTTCAGGGTATACAGCGTGAGTGGAGGTGGTCCATATGCATTAGCTGCTGCATACTATTTCCCCAAAAGCCAGCTCAAAAAGACGTCGATCATGTGTGGTGCTCTTCATCCAGACTTCAAAGCGAGCTCTGTAAGCTTCAGGTGGAGACTTCAGTCATGGATGAGGGCATGGATGCCACTTTGGAATCCTAGATCAACTTTCGGCTGGCAGCTACAAAAGTACCTTGAAGCTGCTTAAGGGGATGGGCGGAGAATGAAGTTGGCAAAACTGAGACACCAAAAAACCTTTCGGCAAGGTAGTGCTGGATACTACAACGATATCAAGCTCGTCGGACGACCTTGGGGATTTGACCTAGAACATATCGATGCGAGCCCAACAAGGTGATATCACGGAGCCATCGATGTCAATACATCTTCTGACACTGCAAAAGCCAACGCATAGGTCGCCAATCGCCACAGGTCGAACATCGACTTTAGGGAGGTACCAGGCTTAGATCATTGCACGATACAAGATCTAAGGCACTTTGAGAATGTGGACTAGTTACGAGACTAGTTCATTCGCTATTTTAGATCTGATTCTCAACAAAGCAAACGTGTGCGATTGTTAGCACTAAAAGATCCATGCTTTTCTTGCCAGATTGTGTAAGTACATAATTCCACGTGATACCGCACGACCGCGTTTTGTTTAGCGTGACGCGTTCTCCGTTCGCATCGTCAACTTTCAACGCAACCCCAACAACCATCTCTGACTGTGAAATGCATCTTCGCACCCAAACACCCATGCCATGAAGCCTTTCCGTCCACTTACTCTCTCGCGCTCTCGTCCCGAAAATGGAGAGCCACCGAACAAGAAGCGCAGGATCTCATCCAATACACATTCGTCAGGCCATCGCCAGCCTCTCAACACACTAAATAACCCCGCGCCCGCGCAGTTCCTGCCCCCAGGTCTCGAGGGAAACTACTACACAGTCCTATGGCGGAAGTATACCACGAAGAAGAACAAGACGTGGGATGGTGACGGCGTACTTGCTGTGGTGGGTGGCTACGCCACGCTCACCGATAGCGACACAGGGAAGGAGTTGGGAAAAGGAGCGTGTAATCGACCGCTACTCCCCGGCTCTGCTCTTTCGATCGGTGGAAAAGAGCTTGAGATTGAAGCATCTATGGACAAGGCCGATTACATGGCCGGACGTATGTTCCTGGGCAGAGCTGCTGCTGCGCCAGTAGAGCAGTCGAAGCGCACTGTGCCAGGATACAAGCCTATATCGTCGGTCAGGTCCAAGGCGAATAAGAAAAACGATGTTACCGACGATGCAGAGAACGTGCCAGATTATAAGCCCTCTGCACAGCGCAAGCAGTCATTCAAGGCACCTTTGCTATCCAACACCGTTATGCCCCAGTGCGACCCTTCGATCCCACAGCCCCGTCACGACCCAAATGCACCGAACGCCCTCATCATGAAGCGACCCGACTCCTGTCCAAAGGGGAAGCAGATCGTTGACGTGGTTGTCGACCCCGTCCTCAGCAAACATCTCCGCGATCATCAGCGTGAAGGCGTACAATTCCTATACGAATGCGTCATGGGTATGCGATGTGAGGGTGAAGGCGCCATCATGGCCGACGAGATGGGCTTGGGCAAAACACTGCAGACCATCACGCTGCTCTGGACGCTGATGAAGCAGAATCCGATAAACGATACTTCTCCAGTCATCAAGAAAGCCCTCATTGTCTGCCCTGCTGGTCTGGTCGACAACTGGAAACGCGAGTTTCGCAAATGGCTCGGAAATGAAAGGATCGGTGTTTACGTCCTCGATGCGAAGAACAGAAAAATCGCCAACTTCACCATGGGCAAGGCTTACAACATCATGATCGTTGGGTACGAGATGTTGCGTACTGTGCAAGAAGAACTCAAGAAGGGCAGTGGCGTCGACATCGTCATCGCAGACGAGGGACACAGGCTGAAGACGGCTAACAACAAGGCAATGCTTGCTATACAGTCTCTGAACACCGAGAGGCGTATCATTCTGTCGGGTACGCCGCTGCAAAACGATCTCGGAGAGTTCTACACTGCTATCGATTTCGTCAACCCTGGTCTGCTCGGACAACGAGCAGCCTTTAAAAGATCTTTTGAAATACCCATCATGCGCAGTCGTCAGCCCGATGCAACTGAGTCAGAACTTGAGAAGGGCGAAGCGCGATGGAAGGAGCTCGTATCTTTAACCAGTCAGTTCATGATCCGGCGAACGGCAGAGGTGCTTTCCAAATACCTCCCACCGAAAACGGAACACATCGTCTTCTGCAGACCCACCAAAGGACAAGCAGAAGCTTACCGCGCTATTTTGAACTCGCCAACATTCAGAATTGCGCTGGGCAGCACAGACATTGCGCTGCAGCTCATCAACGTGCTCAAGAAAATCTGCAACAGCCCTTCTTTGCTAAAGTCGTCGAAAGACAACGATGACACGCCATCAGAGATGCTCCAGTCATTGCTTCCGCTCATCCCCAGCAAGATTCTCACCTCAAGTGCGTCAAGCGCGAAGTTGCGACTACTCGACAGCCTCGTCCATTCTATCTACACAACTACCGAGGAGAAGATGGTCATCGTGTCAAACTACACAACAACCCTAGACATGATCGAGCGCCTTCTTGTATCACTATCCTACAGCTTCCTCCGCCTAGACGGCAGTACACCTGCCTCCAAGCGTCAGGCTCTTGTCGAGAAGTTCAACAACAGCCCCAAAACCACATCATTTGCTTTTCTTCTCTCCGCCAAATCCGGTGGCGTAGGTCTCAACCTCATTGGCGCCTCGCGCATCGTTCTTTTCGACATTGACTGGAACCCCGCTACCGATTTGCAAGCCATGGCACGTATCCACCGCGACGGCCAGAAGCTGCCTTGCAAAGTCTACAGATTCCTTGTTCAAGGCGGGCTGGATGAAAAGATATACCAACGCCAGGTTATGAAGATGGGTCTTGCAAATGCGGTAGTTGACAACAAGGCCTCTGCATCTTCCTTCTCGCAGGAAGAACTCCGGGACCTGTTTCGTCTGGATGAGCGGGAAGGATGCCAGACGCATGATTTGCTGGGCTGTACGTGTGATTGTAAAGGCGAGCCGGAGGTCAAGCTTGAAGATGATGAGGTTAATGGTGATGAAGAGGGGGAAGATGAAGAAGATGAATACCCTTCGCTGCAGAAAGCCAGCCAGGTCAACATGGAGGCGCAAGAAGCCAAGATTCAGGCTAGACGCAGGGCGAAAATGCCCAAGTTGAAGATGTTGATGGAATACCGACATATCGATACCAAGATCCTTAAGGAAGCGGCGAGGAAGAACGAGGACAGTGGTGATGGGGAAGACGAGGTTGTGGGTGATATGGCGGTTGCGGTTGATGATGATGTTTTCCTCAATGTGCTCAGACAACCCGAGTGCAATGTGGGATTTCTGCTGACCAAGTCGACGTCGTAGATTGTCTTGTCCCCTGATGATAAGGAAGATACTTTCCTTGCGAGAAAAGACTTGAAGAACTATGTTAGACTGAGATATGCATAGCGTCGGGCGTTTTGGGCACGGATGAAATGTCAAAATGGCTGTAGTCGCATCGCTGTGCAAACCGTAAAGGCTTTTTCACACATGGTACAGGATACCTTGAAAGGACTCAGGGCAGGGCAGGGCACGATCGAGATCTAGCAAGCCATGAAAACCAAAGCGTATCAGTTTCTTGATTCATTATCCAAAACATGGCCTACATTGATAGAGACATGCAGTATACAAAACACGTTTACGTAGACAAGATCGTGGTAAAAGGGACCCGGGTATACGCGCCGACATGAAACCATCTCTTCATGAGAAAGTGAGAAACACCATGATACGCCATGAGAGCAACGGAGACCTTGCTACAGACCCAAAAAAAACAAAAGAGGATATATGAACGAGAAGCGAAAAAGATCGAACCCGCAATCAAGGCATGTGGACGTTAAACCCCACCCATACGCACCTCCTCCCTGGTCAAGAAATCCGCCTCTTCGAAATCATTTGGGCTTCCCGTGCCAACCCTCCCCTCCACGTACGCGGCATTCTCAAAGCCCATGTCGATATCGTCGTCATGGCTAATGGTCCTCTGGACCGCGCGTCTAGACCTTGGTCGCGCGAACTGGCGCGTTGGCGGCATCATGTTGAAACCCTGCGGGGGAGTCTCGCTCAACGGGCTGACGGGCACCTCGTCGACTTCAACACCCATGCCCATGCCCATGCCCATGTCCTTTGTTGACAGCGACGGCATAGCGAAGAGGAAATCTGGGTCCATGGTCCTGACCTCGTCTTCGTCATGCCAGCGGCGTTTCGAGGGGTTAAGTGGGTGCTGGGAGAAAAAGGACGTAGTGGAATGGTAACCGCTATCCATCGAAGATTGGCTTGAGAAGAAGGGTTGTCTAAAGTCTTCGGCTGCGAGCGGAAAGTCATTCGTGCGTCTCGGGCCGTCTGCCGCTGCTGCTGCTGCTGCGCCGGCGCCGGTGCCGTAGAGATGAGGGTTCGTTGTTGGTTGTGCTGCGAAACCGCCGACTTTATGGAGGCCGCAGAATGGCAGCAACTCGCGCTGGTGTTGGTAGTCGTCGGGCACGGCTTCACGCGGCGGCTTGACCTCCAGACTGGGTCGTGCGCGCGCCATGTGGTTGGATGGTAGCGACGACATCTTGAGCGTCTTGTAGCCTTCCGGCACGCTCTTTCGCACTCTCATTCCCACGCTCAGCAGGTCGGCTTGCACTTGGCCCGGGACGTCGGGTGCGAGGCGCTCGCGTGGCTGTTGGGTTGGCTGTGTGTTTTGGTGTCGCGGTCGGATAATCGGATCTAGGCCCCGCAGATGATCGTTATCCTCCAAGTCGTCCCGCACCTCGAAATAGTTCGTGATGCTAGGCTGGAACCTTCTCTTGCTGCGGTGTTCTTGGGTCGGCGTATGGCGAGCTTGCATAGTGGCCTCCGAGGAGTATATGTGTGTGTAGGAAGAAGAAGGGGTAAAGTCGCAAGGCAGAGAATTATGCGTGCTCTTTGCTGTGGTGGAGAGGGGTGCTCTTTCTGATGCCGCTTGAATGCACGCTCGAGCCCTTTGGGGCTGAAGACGAGCAGGGGTCTAGGATGACAGGACAGGCGATCAATCTCGTCGGCCTTAACGAGGAACGGCGGGTAGAAATGACTTGATGGTCCGACTGAGCACTGGCGGAGCGGAAGATTCAAGGGCAGAAGCAAAAAAAAAAGAAGGGTTTGCGTGGGACCTGGAAAGCGGAGCGGATGATGGCAGTTGATGTAGATGAGGAGTCGCGTTGGACCGCCGAGCCAAAGGGAACCAAACAATGATCGCTGATCAGCTTACTCACGCGCTGTGGTACCGACGAGCGGGTCCCCTGCGGGAAGCACAAGGACATGAAGCGACATCTAACGGATCGCTGTCGGTTGTCTGAGATTCCCTAAAGTCTCAATATCCTTTGCTGAAACTGCTACAGCTCTTGTCTCACGCGACGGGTCTCGGTCGTACAAACGATGTTTGCCGGCCGCGTTTGTTTTTGCTTTTCACCGCAACAAACGGTTGCCCAGACAGGACGTCGCCAGGCCACACCTACACCCTGCCTGCGACAATTGCTGTTCATGACATTGCAGCAAGTCTCGCTTTCGCTGCGACACAGCACGCTCTGATAACACGGCTTCTGCGCTCCCGACGAAGCAAGACAAAGCGGCTTGGCATTTGATGCCTGCAAGGTTTTGTTCATTCGACCAAATATAACGCGTAGGTAACAGAAAGACACCCTCTGTCCGCTGTCCAGTGGGAGGGACCTGTAGCGTCGATACACCAGTACGCCTTCCAGAACATTCCAAACACCCATCTCTCGCCCTGGAGACTCTTACAGGGATGTACCATAAACCAAGATTCCCTCTAAACTTCACCAAACCAAGTTGTCAAGGGGTAGACGAGACTTGCTTCGCTCATGGCACGTGTGCGGGGATGTTACCCATCTCAACCTCCTTCCTGTGCTGCCTTGCAGCCCACTTGTCTGCCATCCATGTTACAATGGTGACAGCCATGCTTGCACCAACCAACAAGAAGACTACAAGCGTCCCCCAGAGAGCGAATTTGCTCGATTGACAGAGCGTCTTGAAGTCGGCGTTGCCCATGCCGGCTGGCATAGCGACGTCATCAGGTAGGTCTTGCTCGAGGGGCTGCGAGCTCTGCATCTTGCATGTCCATGTCTGGATAGTGTCGACATCAGGCGCATTGCCGTTGAGCATGTGTGCCCAGATGGTGGTAATGAGAGTAAGAAGGAGGGTGGGCAGGAGTGTTGCCAGGGAAAGGAGAGCACGGAGAGTGTATTTCTGACGAAGAGCCAACTGAAGTTTGTTAGTTTACATGACTAGTGAGCAAGGTTGTCGGGAATGAAAGTTACCTGCGGAACAAAGGATGCGATTAAGAAAGTGCCGCAGAGAACCAGGGTAACGACGGACGAAGCGATGAGCGCCTTGGTACCTTGTACGTCAAAGTGTTGCGGCCACATGGGTGCCCACCAAGGGTTAGAGAGATGTTGCTTGTTGTAGACATCGAGAGTGTGTGCCGAAGTACCGAGGATGCAGATGCTGAGGGCAACTACGATGCCAGTGATGATGGCCTGAGCCATGTGGAACGGAGCGGGGTTGATCTTCATCTTGAGCAACGTTTTGCTTTTCAAAATCGGTTTCGTAGAATTATGCGAATATAAGGATCAGATCGTGAGACAGGTGTCAACCAGGAGCACCTCTTCTTTCTGTCGAAGAAAAACTAAAAATGAAGGACGTATAAAACAAGACAACAGAATAACAAACAAGCGCAGAAAAGGCCTGATATAAGAAACCTGAGGCTTTGTGAGAGAGAGAGATGGAGTGAGAACTACTGCCTGAGCTGGATGAGAAACAATGTCTGGGGGTGGCACATGCTTTTAAAACGACTTGATCGCAATGGCAGTTTCAAACCCACAGAACACATCGTGCAACCCCCAGCCCACTTCCAAGTCTCGCGCCTCGAAACAGACGAACAGGAGCAAAGAAAGAACGGCAATCTGCCTTGCCGCTGCGATCACCAGTGGTGTCTAGGTTTGAGGTTGCGGTGCTGTTATTCGCGGCGCGTAAGATGCGAACCAGTCCCAGAATAGCAGTATTAGCATGCTTATCTTAGTGTAGCCTTACTGCATGTGTACCTTTAGCAACCGGTACTGTTTGTCGTAGGGTGATGCCACCTCCACTCATTCATTGGTAATATCGATCATACTGTGTGGCAAGCACTGTGGCTTCTCGTTCGTTCCCCTCAGCGCGAGGCCGGGCAACCTCTAGGGTCTGAGCGGCTGTAGTGCGCTTTCATGCTATCGAATGAAAAGACTGAAGACACCCAATGAAGGTTCGAAAAGAATGAAACACGAATGCAGTGTGGGCGCTTCGAGGATCGAGGTGCAGATGTTGATGCTGATTCGGGAGACGTGTCGGCGCTTACAGGCTGTAGTGCTTCTGCGCGATAATTGGTTGGCAAACTTCAAAGCAAGGAAGACCTTCGATGTGCACGACGAACCAAAATAGCGAAGGGCTTTGAACAGGCACAAGTATAATTTATATTGGATGTTTCGACAGAATAGAAACTTCGTTTAGAGTAGCTGCAGAGACATGAACCAAGGAAGCATAGACCGCTTCCTCACATTTGCCTGAACCAGCGTTCCCAGCGACCTGTTTAGTACACCGCTACACCAACTCGAAGCCCAGGTAAGGTTATCGTTGGAATCACATTGGTAATGCATGGCTATGCTGCTACAGCGTCTCGAACGGAAAGCGGCTTCTTCGCGCTAAGAAGCTTGACCTGTGAGGCCGCCAAAACCCCACTTCCGACGACCTGAGCTGTGTGAAGCCTTAGACTTACCCTTCTTTGCGACCTCCAAAGAGTGCTCTTTCTCCCACTCCTCGTCGGCTTTGTATGCAGATATCGCTTGCTCAAGGTTGTAGCTTGCCTGTTCGAGGTAAAGCAGTGCGACATCATATCTACCATCCAAAATTAGTATTCTTTTCGCCGTCCTTCGATACAGGGCGCTTACTCGGCAACCTTGCATCTGACCATGAACTTCCTCAACTTCGTCTTTTTAATTTCTTCTTCCTCGCCCTCTAGTGGCCGTGGGCTAAGACTAACACCACCTTTATAGAATTCACCGGGTATGAGAACCGTTCTACGCGCCGCTAGCAAGTGGTCTGCATACAGATTGTTTGTTCGGCGTAAGGCGTCGGTGGGTACACAATATCGAAGCGATAGCGATAGTATAGAGTCGTTGTTCTGGTCGACAAAATGCAGCACATCGGGCGCATCCTCGCCATTTGTCTCCAACTCCTCTGGGGACGGTCGAGAGGAGCTGTGAGCTGAGTAGGGTGGAAGTTCATCGTCAACTTGCTGCTGCTCGTTTGGTGGCGAATATGTAGGAGGGTCGCGTAGGCCTTGTGGTGGTAGGGCGGATGGCCCGGTCGCTATCTGGCAGTATGGACAGTAGTTCTGGAATCTCGGATTATCCGTCAGACATCGCGCGCATATGGCGCGGCCACAGCAATCAAGTCTACGCTCAAACTGTGACGGCTTCTCGGTCTTCTCATCGTATGTGGGCGGTATGGACGAGAGGAGTGTAGCGCACGTGCAGCATGCTTCGGACATGATGGTGGTAGGGGAATAGGCGTTTGATTGAAGTGTGGGTTGCTAGCCACGAGATTCGTACGATGCAGTGAGAGGCAAAGTGACAGATGCTACGTCATGACTAAAGCGGTTAGCGATCGCGAATGCACGTGAAGGCGCGACGTCGGTGTTATTGTGCCGGAGTTGCATATTCCTTCGTACACACAGTACACATGCCGGAACGAGATACCATGGTCTCCCACCGAGGTGTTCCGGTGATGGCCGCGTCTAGTGGTTGCTGAAGTCTGGCATATGGATGCCTTAGTCCGGCAGTCGAAGCTGCAAGGGTCCAGTCGAATGATGCCAAGCACATCCACCTTAGCGAGGACACAGACCACCACAGCAATTTGCCAGGTCAAACTCGAACTTTTCCTTGCCCACCGTCTCTCCTCTACCGCTCACCACCCGCACCAATCGAGGTATGTCTTTGTCAACCCGAGTGCCCTTCAGAGCCCGGGGATGCAATCGCCATCGTCCGCAAGGATGAAGGTGACACTGCTTTTCCTCTGCGACAAGAGCTGAAGAACCCTCATGCTGCAGTCTGAGGGCACTCTCCACGCTCTGGCATCTGGAGGCTAACCACAATCTACGCGTAGATACCTCAGTCGCCCTCCGCCACCGAGAATCTCCCGCCAATACCGTCAAAATGGTCAAGACCTCCGTCCTCAACGATGCGCTCAACGCCATCAACAACGCCGAGAAGGCCGGCAAGCGCCAAGTCATGATCCGCCCATCCTCCAAGGTCATTGTCAAGTTCCTCCGCGTCATGCAGAAGCACGGTAAGCCGACATTTCCTCCAGGCGTAATTGTGCCGATACCCTTTTGTACGCCGAAGCACGCTATAGTTTCACATGCGCATCTGTACACGCATCCACACCCCTTTCCCTACACCCCTCTTCGGGCTGATAACTACTTGATGATCTCGATTCCCACGATCAACGAGCTTTAAGTGTCCGATATATTAAACTGCGGAGGACTTACACGTCTTCGGAACCCTTTCATGACGTCTGATGTTTATTTCGCCGCAACATACACTGACATTTATTTACAGGCTACATTGGCGAGTTCGAAGAGGTCGACGACCACCGCAACGGCAAGATCGTCATTCAGCTCAACGGCCGCATCAACAAGACTGGTGTCATCTCTCCCCGCTACAACGTCCAGCTCCGCGACATGGAGAAGTGGGTTGTCAAGCTACTCCCCTCTCGTCAGTTCGGCTTTATCGTTCTGACCACCTCCGCCGGTATCATGGACCACGAGGAGGCCCGCAGGAAGCACGTTGCCGGAAAGATCCTTGGTTTCTTCTACTAGGAAGTTGGAACATGTGGTGGTGTGGGATTCAATATACCCGGGCTTAGACAAGCAAACTTGTTTGGCTAAGTAGTCCATCATGGGAATGTATGAAGAAATGACAAAAAGTTTCATAACTGCAAATCGTGTCTTTGAAATGTTTGATTGGCATTTTCGTGTGAAAGGTGAATGGATTGCGCGATACTTGATGTTGAGCGTGGTCAATGGATCAGCACATTCAAAATTCGAAAAATTGTCACACTCAGCGGACTGCAAGGAAGAACAAGAACATTATTGAAATTAATCTCATTAACTATCATATACAAGACGTGGTGATCAAGCATTCTAATCAAACGCCGTCGAAACGCCTCTACTTTTGAAAACAACCCCATTAGTCGTAACTCATAAACCCATTGCTTTGCTTTGACCAAGTATCCAATTGCTGCCCAAAATCCAATCAACGCCAGTGCTGAAGATGCCTTTGATCATATTCTAACCTCCCAGGTGTTTCCAGGAAAACGAGTTTAGTCGTAGAGATCCATGTCAGCTTCGTCCTCCAATTCGGCCACAGCATCAGACTCATCGTACATCTCCGAGTCATCCTCGCTATCCGTGTGATTGGGCAACACCAAGATGTGACCCTCATCGAGCACAACCCGCGCCGTCTCACCGTCCTTGATGGAACCGCGAAGGATGAGCACAGCAAGTCGGTTGAGCACCTCCTTCTCAATGAGGCGTGCGAGTGGTCTGGCACCGTAGGCTGGCGAGTAACCTGCAGAGCCAAGGTAGTCGCGAACTTCTGGCGTCATTTCGATGCGCACATTCCTTCCGTTGGTGGCGAGACGCTTCTGGATTTCGTCCAGTCTGACATCGACGATGCTGCGGATCTCGCGCTTGGTGAGGCGGTTGAAGATGACAATGGAAGAGATACGGTTGAGGAACTCGGGAAGGAACCAGTTGCGCAGCGCGCCCATGACCATCTCCTTGGTGGTGGGGTCGATCTTGCCATCTGGTGCGTTGGGGCGAGACAAGTGCTCGGCACCCAAATTGGAAGTCATGACAACGATGCAGTTCTTTGCATCGACAATTCTGCCTTGACCGTCGGTGATGCGGCCGTCGTCCATAAGCTGCAGAAGAACAGTAAGGACTTCCTTAGCAGCCTTTTCCACTTCATCAAAGAGAAGGATGGAGAAGGGCTTGCGACGAAGAGATTCAGTAAGCTGACCTCCAGCGTCGTGACCAACGTAGCCGGGTGGTGCACCGATCATCCTGCTGAGGGAATGTCGTTCCTGGTACTCGGACATATCGAATCGGATCATGGCCTTGGCATCATCGAACAAGAACTCAGCAAGAGCCTTCGTGAGCAAGGTCTTTCCGGTACCGGAGGGACCACAGAAGAGGAAGCTGGGCGGCTGGTTAGGGTTGGCAAGACCAGACCGCTGAAGTCGAATGGCGTTGGAGACCGAGGTGACAGCCTCCTTCTGGCCAACGACAACCTCCTGTAGATGACGCTCCATGTTGAGTAGCTTGTCCTTTTCGGTGGTTTTGAGTCGAGTAACGGGGATACCGGTCCAACGAGCGACAATCTCGTTGATCTGATCTGGTCCGACGGCATCGCTCATGAGAGCCTCACCACCTCCACTCGCTTGGTGTGACCACATCTCAGCGTCTGCGCGGGCCTTTTCCCGTTCCAGCTCGCTGATGCGCTGCTCGACGTCGGGAATGGCGTAGTACTTGAGGTCAGAGGCAGTCTGGATGTCGCGCATACGCTCAGCCTCGGCAAGCTTGGTCTTGAGGCCTTCGAGTTTGAGCTTCTGGTCCTGAATCTCCTTGCTGCGACCCTTTTCGCGCTCGTACATCTCGCGAAGTGGCTTGAGTTCTTCCTCGATATTTGCAGCTTCCGCTCGGGCCTCCTTGAGACGCGCTTGTGAAGGCTCGTCCTTCTCTCGGGAGAGAGCATGAATCTCAATTTGCAGTTGCCGGTGGCGTCGCTCGAGGTTATCCAGCGCTTCGGGTTGCGACTCTCGGGTGACACGGACGGCTGCAGCAGCCTCATCAATCAGATCGACGGCCGAATCGGGCAGTCGCCGTTGGGTAAGGTAACGAGCAGCGAGAGTGGCAGATGCGACGATGGCGCCGTCCATAATGGTGACACCGTGATGCGTCTCGTATCGCTCCTTCAGACCTCGGAGAATGGAGATAGTCTCCGGGATGGAAGGCTCTTTGACGAGAACCTGTTGGAAACGACGCTCGAAAGCGGCATCTTTCTCAATGTACTTGCGGTACTCGCCCAGGGTTGTTGCACCGATGCAGTGAAGCTGTCCACGAGCCAGCATGGGCTTCAACAAGTTGGCCGCATCCATACCACCCTCTCCCGAAGATCCGGCGCCCATGAGTAGATGGATTTCGTCCACGAACAATACTATCATCTCCTTGGACTCCTCAATCTCTTTAAGCACACCCTTCATACGGTCTTCAAACTCTCCGCGATACTTGCTGCCAGCAACTAAAGCACCGACATCAAGAGAGAGCAGCTTGCAGGCTGCAAGGTTGGCTGGGACATCGGCGTCGACGATTCGGCGGGCAAGGCCTTCGACGACTGTAGTCTTGCCAACACCAGGCTCTCCGATGAGGACAGGGTTGTTCTTGGTTCGCCGAGTCAGGATGCGGATGACTCTTCGTGTCTCCTCCTCTCGGCCGATGACGGGGTCAATCTTGCCTTCTCGTGCCATGGCCGTCATATCGATGGTGAACTTCTTCAGGTTCTCATTCTCCTCCTCGGCGTCTGCCGTCTTCGAGTCGACCCTCTTTGTGCCTCGAAGTGCTTGGATAGCATTGTCGATCTGCTTCGTATTTGGAACGTTCGATTCAGCGAGGATCCGTTGTATTTGTGCGTCCTGGCAAAGCGACTGGATGAGGTGATCGACAGCGATGAAACTGTCCTTCTGTGTCTTGCTCAGCTCTTCGGCAGAGCGTAGCACCTTGGCCATAGCTGGGGAAGGTGAGGTGCGCTCTGGTGGAGGATCTTGGCTTGGTAACCGTACCATAGCCTTCTTGAGGTTGCGCTCGAAGAGTTGAGGGTCGCCATTTGCGCGTTCGAGGACTTGCTTGAATAGCGGCGGCGGTGGTACATCGACTGTGTTTGCTAGATCTTTTGGCGGATCTATCAGCGACACGGCGAGGTGGAGAGGTGTGAGTTGTGAGTGTGCATAGCCCTTGGCTAGATCGAAGCTGTCTGCTAGGGCCTTTGCTGCGCGGTCGGTGTAGGCGTCGAATGAAGTCATTGTGGTTCGTGACTAAAGCCTTGTGTATGGCCTGAAGCCAAAGTGAAAATCGTGTATTGTAGGCCTGCAATCAGGTTTCGTGGGTATGTATTTTACAATTGTTGGGTATCTCTAGAGAGCAAAAAGTCATACAAGAAGACTCGGGGAATATATATATACATATGCGTCGACACATATATACGCAATTATACACGAAGAGTCAGGATAGAGCCAGTGGCATCGTGTGATTGCTCGTCATGTCTCGAAGCTAGTCGCGCTTTCTACCCTGTCCGTAGAAGCTTCTGGGCGGCTGCTGCAGGTTTCCGGTCAGTCGCAAAAGTCCCCGCCAATCACGGTTACGTCACACCCTGGCAGTTTTTCGCCAAAGCGGCTTAGCTCTGCCAAGTCGATCCAGCTCACTCTGGGCACCACGAGATGTCAGCCCAACATTTGGCCAAGTCGATCGTTGCTCAATGGGTATGCTTTGAGAGCGAATAGGTACGTCAGCAGCGTGTTCCTATGGGACTCCTCAACGACAGCGGCCTGCTTCCTTCGAGCCCCCACCTGAGGCATCATCGAACACGTCAGAGACGCAAGCAACGCCTGGCTATGAGCACCTCTAGCACCGCTTCATTTCTCGTGGAAAGCTCTTGACTTGTCTCTCATCGTCCTCGCGGCGAATGCAAGTGTAGGAATAGTGGTCCACTTCGTAGCCTCCAGACATCCATACGCACTTGGGATTTTGTCTCTATATGTCGGTTCCTCCATTGGACCGGCTGGGATATATTTTGGAGCCTTTCTAAGCGTTGCATGTCACAGATGCCTTCCCCAAACTTTTCTCGAGCGTGACCATGTAGTTTCCACCACCTTGAGGTAACGGTTATCCTTGGTTAGATATCCAGCTTTTCCTTCAACATCGCTGTCTGCGCTCCATGACCAATGGTATAATTCAACGATTGCTTCTGTCAATATACGAAGCGACAAACTGCTCAATCCGTAACAAAACACGGCTGTACTAATGTTCTCGCCATCGGGTTTCGCAGCTAAGAGGGAGAGTGTTTCGAACGTCTCGATAGCGGGGATTGTGGGAGGAGGTGGGAACAAGTGAAGAGGGATATCAGCATGCTGGAGGAGAATGTCTGGGTCGAAGTATAACAGCCATTCTATTTGCTGCTCGATAGATTGCTCCACTGAGGCGATGATGAGGTTTTGCAGGTGGAGTAGTTTATTGAGAGCGTCGCGGACGAGCGGTGTGCGGAGGACGTACATGGTGTAGCCATGACTTCGATCATGCTCCTCATGGTGTGCTAGTAGGCTTTCGGTTGTTGCGTTACTACCGATGCCTCTCTAGTAGAGGATTGTAGCTTTTGCAATTCCAAGATCTGATTGTTTGTGTGTGGAATTCCAGATTTCGACTGGCTTGATGGTTGGGGCACGCTTGGGCTGGGAAAGTGCAGTACTGGAGGCCAGTTCCTGGTGCAGATTGAGCGCGGGCTGAAGGGTGACTAGAAGGCGTAGTCCCAGGAGCATCAGGGATACACCGAAAGTTATGCGAACCAGCTCGCAGTAGGATTGGCTTGGGCGAAGTGGTAGACGCATGGTTTTGATTGTTGGTGGGCTGCGATATTTCCACGCCAGAGTCAGCTCCTATCGTCTATGTTGGAGATGAGTTTGAGGTGATTGGCGTGAGAGAAATACGTATTCTGACATACGCACGAACAACGGGAATTGTCACTAATCACATGTCAAGGAGTGAAGGAGTGTACATTGGTGAAAGCAAGTAGAAGTACCGTTCGTGATCACACCAGCGTTTGCATAGCAACCAAACACCCCTCTCGACAGCAACATAAACGTTGTGATTCGAAAACTGAAGTAACGCATTCAATATAAAGTGACAGGTGTGTGAGAGAAAGTTTTCATTTCATGTCATAACTATGGTTTTTGTTTTCCGAGACCAGTCGAGAAACCTAGCCCGCCAATGCTACATCATAATAAAAAAGAGAATTTCTCCTTCTCCATCAGCCCCAGGTTATAATGATAATCAAATGTCCAGCTATCAGCTAGATGGAGCCGAAAGACCGGTATGATGGGTATAGTTCATGCTTCCCCTCATCCTCTCGCCTCTTCAACGATGTGCGAGACGTGCTTCGCTGCACGGCTTATGCAGCTACTTCGCTAGGCATCATTGCTGGAGTTTCGGCTTCGGCCATGGCTTGCTCTTCTTGCTGCTTAGCCGCCTCGGCTTCAGCCATGGCCTGCTCTTCTTGCTGCTTAGCCGCCTCGTCTTCAGCCTTCTGCTCCTCCTTCTGCTTAGCCGCCTCGGCTTCTGCCATGGCCTGCTCTTCTTGCTGCTTAGCTGCCTCGTCTCCAGCCATGGCCTGCTCTTCTTGCTGCTTAGCCGCCTCATCTTCAGCCTTCTGCTCCTCCTTCTGCTTAGCCGCCTCGGCTTCAGCCATGGCCTGCTCTTCTTGCTGCTTAGCTGCCTCGTCTCCAGCCATGGCCTGCTCTTCTTGCTGCTTAGCCGCCTCATCTTCAGCCTTCTGCTCCTCCTTCTGCTTAGCCGCCTCGTCTTCAGCCTTTTGCTTCTCAGCATCTTGCTTAGCAGCTTCTTCCTCGGCCTTCTTCTGCTCCTCAGCCTGCTGCTTATCAGCTTCATCTTGCTGCATCTGTGCCTCCTCAAGCGCCTTCAACTCCTCTGCAGCAATCAAGTCATTGAGCTTGTTATCCGCCTCATCGTTATCCGCCTTCTGCAGATCCTCAAGCGCCCCCTGCCAGATGGCACCCAGCGTCGCCGCAGGATCCTCCGCAACATTGGTCCAAGTCGGCTTAGCACCGAAAAGCTGGATGCCTGCCGTCTTGGTGGGAAGGGCCTGGTCGAGCGCCGCAGTCGCACCGGCGATACCGCCAAATTGGCCAATGTTATTGAAAGCATTGCCACCGAGGATGTCTTGGGCGACGAGCGTGCGGCTATCGAAGACCATGACGGTTTGCGTCTCGCGTGCGCCACGGTTGGCGACGACGGCGGATTGAGCGAAGATGTTTTGGTCAACGCGGTTGCCCCTTGCGTCGACGACAACGGTCTGGATCTCCTGCACAACAAGCATAACGGTGCTGACTTCTCGGAACTGGTTTTGAAAGTTGCTCTTTCGGAACAAGTTGTTCAAGTCGTTGTTGAAGCCATTGTTGACTTGGTCGACAATGAGGACTTCTTGGACCTGCTGCACGACTTGCTGTTGGAAGCCGTTGTCGACAATCTGGAGGTTTTGCTTTTGGATCTGGATCACTTGCTGTTGTTGGTTGAAGTTGTTGAAGCCGTCGATGAAGTTGAAGGCGCCGTTGTCGCTGTTGAAACCGTTGACAACTGAGTTGAAGTCGGCTTGACGCTTGGTGTAGCCCGGTAGAGACTGGGGGGCGTTGATGGGCTTTGCGGCTGTTCTTGGTCAGTGATGATCCTACAATACTTCGAAGTGCCTCATGGGTATCAAGTGATAGAATACATACCAGCGAAGCCAGCCACGAGCGCGATAGTAGCAATGGCCTTGAAAGACATGTTGGTGTTGTAAAAGATTGGAATTGACTTAATGCGATGTTGCAAGCTTGAATGAAATACTGAATTAAACGTCCCAGACGTATTAAAGAAACAGAAAGGAAGCGTTGATGCAGACTGTCAAAGTCGCTGGGAATGTACAGAATGGTATTGTGAACGAAGGAAGAAGAAAGAAGAAAAAGGACCGGCGATGATGCTGGAGTGAGTGTGGGATGAGAATTTCCACCAAGTGCGACCCTCCATCAGCTTTTATCCATTCCTCATTGTAGCTCTGCTGTTACGCCCAAGGCCGCCATATGTCGGCACTTACCCCTTGTATTGCCGCAATGATGCACGTTGCGTGGCTGTTACTTGCTACCGGCGATAAACGCACCCGCATCTGCCAAGAGGGAGATGTGCAACTAAAATGGAGTCAAGATTTACTTGACAAATATGCCTTGCTGTCCGAGGCCTATGTGTGTACCTGAGGATAGAGGAGCCGTGATATCCGATCGTCAGCCAAGGCGTGGCGATCGTCTGGGGATGGTGGATCATGCCTCAGCGTTGGTGAGGCAGTGCTTTCGGAGAATCCAACAGGCCACCCGCAACAGCAAACCCCACTTTCTGTGACGCAAAACCTATCAGCCCAACACTAACTCAAAATATCACTAGTCCCGAACATTTGCGAACCTGGCAATAAGGAGAATTCCAGTTTTCACGATAGTACTTCGAGGCAGTGGTCATGATGAGGAAAGAACCCGAGACATTGCTGAAACCACGCGAGTGTGGAACCGAACTTGGGACGAACACCCGGACACAGACCAAGTCGCAAGTGACCCCGCAGCCAGTGTATACTACTTATGCATTAAGCACATCCTCGTAAGTTCGACTGTGGTATGATCCTAAGGCTACATGCATGATGGGTCGAGGGCTTAATTTAGACAAGATCGGAGGGGCCAGCGAGGATGCCTTGTAAGCTGTGAACTTTGCTGGCGTCCAAGTTTCTGGTTGTGTAGGGGGCATCCCTTTTTCAATCAGTAGCACGTCTTCCACTTACTTTCGATGCTTGATAGTATGACCAGTTTCACTTTCATCGGTACTTTCACGTTGCACTATTGTTAGGTTGGGCATGATGGCAACAAGGTCACGGCGTGCGCTACTCATGGCTTCAAGATCGAAAGTTAAGATATGGATATTTGTTCAGTGTGACCTGATGCACATCATCTACACCTATTCCCAGTCTCTTCATCAAGCAAAAGGCGCTTCCCTCTAGAAGCATGAAATGGTAGTCCCTAGTCGCGAATTGTCCTGTCTCCGAAACGCCTGGAAATGCCTAGAATGTCTTTGGCCCAAAGGGGAGTATGAACCAATGCCGATCGTCACCGCCTACTAATACGTTTCGCTTCCATCTCTTTACTTTCTTCAGCACGCGAAGGATGTGGATGAGCATTCTACTCATCGTCAGAGTCCGTGTCTGTGTCAGTCTCGCTCTCAGACTCGACGTCGCCTTCAGTGTCACTTCCACTGGAATCATCACTTGTCTGTCTCCGCTTCTTTGTTGGTGCAGCACCAGTCTTCATTTGGCGCATTTGGCCAGCGAGAGAATCTGAAAGGTGTAAGCGGTCCTGTTGTGAGATCGAACCGGCCTGTACTTGGGAGAACTTACCTTCCTCTGGTTCGCTGATTTCCTCCTCCTCTTCGACCTGCTCGGCTTTGCTGGCGTCTTCCACAACAAGCGTGACTTCCATCTTGGTGTCCATACCGATGTAGCTGTCGCAGACCATGTGCATAACGAAAGTATAGCTGCCAGCTTGCGGTGGGGCGCCAAATTGCATTTTCAGTGTCTGCACGTTGTACGTGGGGTTGCCACTCTCGTCGAGTATAGGCTTGTCGAAGGTCGAGAATGTGAATGGAGGTACTGCAATGCGTCCTTGCTTGCTGTCTGCAAGGAACACGTGCCATCGTGGAGCGTGGTCCCGAGCGTAGTATGGTGCGTGTGCTAGAGGGGGTTGGATGGGCTTCTCTCCAGAGCGATCATTCTTGCGTCCGGTAATCGCCGCAACGTCGCCTTCGGCGGGATCAATGTCGAGGAGATCTTTCGGGTTGACCTCAGGAACATTGGTGGCGCCTGAGGGGATGAAACGACCCTTGAGCACGAATTGGACTAAGCTGCTGGGCGTAACAAAGCGCTCACCAACAACCTTGAAGAAGGCCTTTTCGAGGCGGAAGAGAGGGATCCGGGAGGCTACAGACATGGATGTGTTGTACTGATCTTGCGAAAGAAGGCCAGACTTTACAATACGAGCTTTGCGCTGAGCGTCAGGGATTTGCATGAATTCTTGGATGGTAAGATGCGTTTTTGATCGATCGGCTTCCGCTGCACTTGCGACAGCAGGTGTGAAATGAGGTAGTTGTTCCAAAGGCGAAGATCCAGGTCGGAGAGCTTGAATGAGATTTTGCGATGTCCTGTAAGCCGAGTGTACTGCCTTGGTATTACCATATGCCAATGCGATAGCTGAATAAGCTTCGTTCAACCGAAGCGCGATGGGCGCAACAGCGAACTTTTCATCGTTCAGGGTTTCGTCTTCTAGTTCGATGCGGCCAAGGTACGCCCACAACAAGGTCAGGACTTTGCGCCTTCGGCTGTCTTCCAGATCGTCGAGCTTTTGGCGGTCCTTCTTGGTGAGAGTCTGTGGGATTAGGGATTCAGAATTCTCCGAAAGAACCTTTTGCTCCAATTTCGATAAGCCGTTCTCAGCCTTGTGCCCAGTAAGGATTTCGTTGAACTCTTCTCCACTGCTCAGCGCATATACGACTCCCGTCTCGCCCTGCTCGTTGTCATAGTCTCGGAAGATCTTGCCGGCGCTTGCGACAAGCACCTTCTCCTTTGTCAGCCTCTGTGTTCCGTACCACCACTTGCCGACCGTGTAAGGAAGAATGACACCAAGCGCAAGCGCATAGATGAGCAAGACGTATTTGCCGGCACCCTCGGTAACTAGCCACTGTGGTAGCGCGATGCCAATGCTGAAACTCTGCTTGCCGTCCGGGTGACCATACTGAAGGAAGTTGTTGCGAATATCCTCGTCAGTAAGAGCCTTGAACGCCTTAGTGACATCTACCCAGTGATCGTTGATGGTCTGTATCGTGACGTTGTTCGCAGGGTCTTCGCGGGCTTTGTCCGGGTGCAAGGTAAGTGACAATCTTCGGTAGTGCTTCTTGATAGCCTTCTCGTCTGCATTCTGTCCTCTGAGTCAGCAGTGTTACTCCGAGGACGAGAGGTTCGGGGGATGTGCTCATACCCTAGATACACCCAAAACCTCGTATGGATCCCAGATGTCAGGCGTCGTCCGCGCAGTAACCAATATGAGGTACACCATTGCGGCATTGAGTGCCCAGCCGCATAACATGACAAGACCGCGCTTTATCCTCCTCTCCATGCGCTTCTGCTTCTTCCGCTGCCCTTGGATGAGATCGGCATGTTCGGGTGTGAAGTCAGAGTCTATCCGCGTTCCCGTATTCTCGAGCTCTGTGGCAACGTCAGTGTGTTGATGGCGGCACAGAAGGACGGCGCGCACCTTTACTGGGTCTGAGGAAGGAAATTGTGGTGGGGACAGTGACGAGTGTGGTGACAGTAAGGATGAAGTAGGGGAAGAACTGGCCCTGCAAGACTGTTAGAGGTGGTTCCTTTCGCATGCGCATCCGAGCCCTACCTGCTCATCGTAGTTGTAGTCAGTTCCAGACATCTTGAATGACTGTCTCTAGGGACAGGCAAAGAGTGCAAGAGAGCGTATAAAAGAAATGGCGGGGTGGCCTTGAGTTGGAAACCAGCAGAAAGAAAACAAGACTTGTCCTAAGCCTGTGGCATTACGAGAAAGTGGCGGGGTTGCCCAGGAAAGTCGTGGCTACTTATTGAAGTTGTTTCGACCACTGTGTTCTTTCCCACACGACGACACATGGCCGCCGCGATTGAGCTTGGCTAGGCAGGGGTTGTCTCGTCACGTGCCAGCGCGCGCCCGCATTTACGTCACCAAGAAAACGTACACCACGCACCAAGAAGCCGTGTTTGCACGTCTACAGTTGTGCATTATACTACCCTCGGAGAACCGCATCTTTTTTTCCTCTTTTCATCTCGATGGCTGCGTCCAAAGACGTCCAAATGTGATGTGGATTTGACCTGTGTATTAATAGAGCCGCACTTGCAATCTGTCCGCAAATGCAAGGGAGCATGCATAGAATATCGAGGCCGTGTCAGCTGCCTTCAATAACACCATATTTGGAAAAGAATATTGACATCAATCCATCCGGAAAGGATGTATGCTATGCTAAGTACATGTGTTCTATATGCTCAATACCGGGGTTTCAATGCTCCATGTCAGTCCTTCCCTGCAAAGCGCCCATATAACGCCGAAAATGTAAAGGGCAGCTTGCTGTGCTCCATTGTATTCCTGATCAGGATATAGAGCCTCGGCATCATTGCGTGTCTGGCTCGCAATTTCAAAGACCTTCTCTGCATTCCGCTTCACGCGAGACAACTTGGACAATCTATGCTGCAGCTTCTGTTGAGCCGGCCGCATCTAAGCCATTGGTACCATTTTGTGAAGGGCTTTGTACTCCTGCATCCAGAGGCGCAGCATGCAGCGCAGGCTTCTCGACGCCCTTCATCTTGCCGCTTCTTCTCTTTTCAATGGCACCCTTCACCCAGTCGGCGACTTCTTGATCTTCTACCACTTCAATGGCCTCAGCTGGTCCCTTGTCGCCAGCAGCTTCATCTGCGGACGCTTCGTGCGCTGCTTCGACCTCATCTTCCTCTTCTTCTGTGATTGTGTCCGGCTTGGCGAGCGGTGCAAGCCATGCATGTTGAAGCAGCATTGCGTACGTTGGTCGTAGGTTGGGAATTTTGTTCAGGCAGCCGCGCACAAAGTTCCGCGCCGCATCAGAGTATCCCTCACCTGGCAGATCCGGTGGTTCACCATCAACAATAGCCTGAGGAGGTTAGTATGTGGTTTACACCAGACATCACTTGGAAGGCTTACGCTTAGTTGACTGAAAATGTTGTTGTACGTCTCTGGTGGATACGGGTATCGTCCCAGAGCGCACTCGATGATGGTCAGGCCCAAACTCCAGATATCGCTTTGCACGCTGTATGTGCCGCCTCCAGGGTTGGCACCTGCTTGCGCGATACCACCCGAAGATATTCTCTCCGGGGCCATGTAACTTTGACATCCAATGTTGGTTTTGGCGATACTGGCCACAAGGTTGCCACTCACACCAAAGTCACAAATCTTGATTGCGCCCTTGGTGTTAACGAGGATGTTGGTAGGCTTGACATCGCGGTGGATGATGTTGTGCTCATCCTTTAGTGCTTTCAGACCCATGGTCGTTGCCAAAGTGATTTTCCGCAGCACACCTTCGGGTACACCATCGGCGTAAAGCTTATCTATGGACCCTCCATCCATGAACTCCATGCATATGTACACAGCACCTTCTTGGAAAAAGGCGCCGTAGAAGTCGACGATGAATGGTGATATACAGCGATGGAGGACATCCAGCTCCATAATAATAGCAGCGAACTTTGAGTCGTCCAATTCGAGTCTTACCTCTTTCATTGCCATTACGATGCCAGTGCCTGCGGCTGGCTTTGCGCTAGGACTCGATTCTTCATCAAGGTTTTTTCGAGATGGAGAGCCTGGTGCAGCCTTGTTCCCCGCCAGACCTTGTCCAGGCTTGCGCATTCGGGGTCTGCTATGTCTGACCTTATATACTGTGCCATAGTTTCCCTTGCCAAGCTCGTCGAGTGTGTCAACCTCATCGAGCGAGATGTTGAAGGAGGTGCCACTAGCAAATTGTACACCATCTGAGTTGAGTATGGCCTTGCCTGCAAATTTCAGGCTACCCGTCTTAGTGTCGACGTACTGCGAAAATTGATCAAAATGAGATTCTGGCTTGGGCGGCTCCGCATCTTCTGCGGGCTTGTCGCCGCCATTCATCTGCGATAGAGTCAAGCCAGGCTTCTTCCTGCCAGCAGGGGGAGCAGGGCCACCGGTGGACGGAGTCGCGCCAGGCAACCCGCCTGGTAGTCTCATACCACGTCGCTCAGCCATGGATGGTTTGGGTGCACCCGCACGGCCAGGGACAGCAGGTGCTGACTGGAAGTTGGTAGTCGGCGACGGCCTAGGGGGCAGTCGGAAGTTGCTGGGTATGCCTCCAGGATTACCACCTGGGGGAGACATGGGATTGCGGCTATCGGGAGATGGGTTAGGACTCTGGGGTGTAGGCCCTCTTCCAGGCAAGCCAGTTGGCGGGGCGCCCTTCCGGCCTAGATGTACCGCTTGTATTCTTGCAAGGATATCTTGGGAGACGTTCAGTCCGCTACCTCTACTGGAGATGGTAGGAGGGTTCTGGGGGCGGGGATTTCTGGCCGCATTGATGTTGCCAAGCGGCGTTGAGGAGGATGTCATATTCGCTGTCGCGCCCGACGTGGATACAGTTCGCGGCAAGGGTCGCTCGGCGGACAGGTGGTCAGGCGAAGGAGCATCGGCAGTGGGGCTCGAGGGTGCAGGTGAGGGCGAAGGGCTGTCGAAGACGGTGTCTGAATCAACTTCGACGTCTGGTGTAGACGGATTTGAGTCGGCCATGGCGAATGTGTGATGAATGTCGCGGCCTTGAATTGGCGGGGTATTCCAAGGATGGGAAGGGGGAAAAGAGGGTATTGGAGATGGCAATAGGAAATTGTCAAGGGTGACAGGAATCAGGAGCGGCGACTGCACCGCGAAAGAGAATATGGCGGGGATGTCAGCGGGTGTGTGGTACAATGGAGGTGTGGTGGTTGTGGGTTGTAGCGTGCAAGTTCGCGCTGTGACGTGATGTTGCAGAGACGAGGGATAGCGCCAGGCTGGAGGCTCACAATCCGGAATGATTTCACAATGATCGGCCTCGTCGCCTACAGCAATCCTGGCAGAGACTGATACTAACAAAGGGGGCCCAGGCGAGAGCTGAATGGGCGCTACGGTACTGTACTGGTGGCGAGCAGTTCCTGCTTTGCGTTTGCGCGAGTAAGCCTGCTTTTGCAGCCTGAAATCAATCCTGCTGTCGTGCCTGTTGCGCGGTGCAAGGCAGGAAAAGCACCAGAGAAATGAGCTGCACTACATGGGAAACTCGGTAGCAGGCTCACTGTCCAACTGTGGACGCAATGCCCATAGCTCGAGAGCACTTGGACTCACCGATGAAGCCGCCAATGGCCGATTTCGTGCGCAGCGCGCCCAAGCCTGATGGAGCTGGACGAGTGGCGCAGGGACGCTTGAGGGTCTGAATGTGGAGAGTGACGATAGAGCACTACTAGCGCGCCATTGCGACAGCGTGGAGGCCCCTTTGGCTATCTTGATCTGGGCGCTGATATGCGGCCGCGCCGCTGCTTGGCTGGCTGCGCAGATAGCTGGCTGCGCAGATAGCTGGCTGCTTGTCTCCCCAGGGCCTGCCTGCGACGACGACGGCGACAACGACGACTACATAGCTCATCATTCCCCTCGACTGTAATGAACGCGCATCATTCCTGCAGGGCTCACGCAGCTTAAACCTGCCATTCCGCTGCACTTCAACCCTCGCTCGGTTGGCGTTGCTGTGACGTCGATCTCCGCCCATAGCGCGTCTGTGGCCAAGACGCTTTGCGCTTCACGATAAACTCGAGTGTTCCCACCTCCATCGCGCCTTCGCGCCTTCTAGACACCACAGGCTTCTGCAATGTCCTTCTTTTCAGCGCCGCAGGCCCTGCGTCTGCGCAGTCTCCCATCTGCTTCCGGTGAATTTGTCGCCATGGCCTCCCAAAACTACGATTACGGCAGCAATGGCATGTTCGGCGTCTTCAAGAACAAGCACAGCTCGCGTCCTGATTTCGCCAACCTGACGCTGCTCGTCTTCGAGGCCGTCATGGAGGTCGTGTGTGTGAGTGCGCCTGGCTACATTGTTGCACGAATGGGCCAGTTCGACGCAGAGAGCCAGAAGTTCCTCGCCAACCTCAACACGCAACTGTTCACGCCTTGCCTGAGTGAGTACCACGATACCTGACACGTGCATTCACCCTGACCTTTGCCCCAGTTTTCACCAAACTCGCGTCCCAATTGACAGCCGAGAAACTGGCTGAACTCGCCGTCATTCCAGTCATCTTCATTGTACAAACACTGATATCCTATATCGCCGCGCTTCTCGTATCGCGTATATGCAAATTCAACAAGAGAGCTTCCAACTTCGTCGTTGCGATGGCGGTATGTCCTCATTTATCCCCTGTGAAGTAGTAGGGCTGACAGCCTCAGGTCTTTGGAAACTCCAACTCGCTACCAATCTCCCTCGTCATCTCCCTATCGAAAACGCTCTCTGGCCTGCACTGGGACAAGGTACCTGGCGACAACGATAACGAGGTCGGTGCGCGCGGCATTCTATACCTCCTCATCTTCCAGCAGCTTGGTCAGCTCGTGCGGTGGACATGGGGCTTCAACGTGCTCCTAGCACCCGCCAGCGCATACAAGGACGAGGACGGAGGCAAGAACAACGCCATTGAGAGCGGGGAGTACAGCGATGACGAGGCGCAACGTCTTCTCGACGACTCGCATTCCGACTATGAATCCGGGAACGTCACCAGCTACGATACCTCCGCCGATAACAGCGACTGTGACTCGGATTCCATATTCCACCGCGAGGAGGCTCAAGCAATCGCCAGCTTCATTACCCCCACAAATGGCAACGCGACGGTCCCCGGAGCCGGCGACATAAGCGGAAGCTCCAATGGTCATGCAAACGGACACCTCAATGGTGTGCTCGAAGGCCATAACAAGAGCCAGAACACACTAAAAGGCTTCAAGGGAATGCCAAGGCGTGTTGGAATGGCACTGCAACGCTCCGCAAGCTCACTGTCCGTGACGACAACCCGTGCCGGCAACCGAGTCTTCAATGTCATGCCCAAATGGCTCCGAGGACCCTGCTCCAAGATCGGTCGGGGCCTAACTAGATTCTTGAAAGGTGTCTGGGACTTTATGAATCCTCCTCTATGGGCTATGTTGATTGCTATTCTCATTGCCTCGATTCCGCCGCTGCAACATCTATTTTTTACCCCGGGAACATTCATTAACAACTCGGTCACCCGCGCGGTCAACCAAAGTGGACAGGTTGCCGTACCGCTTATTCTGGTCGTTCTGGGTGCCAATCTTGCCCGTAACACCCTGCCCAAGGAGGACCAGCACTCAATTGAAGACCCAAGTGAAGAAAAGAAGCTTGTCATCGCCTCGCTTGTTAGTCGCATGCTTATTCCAACACTTCTCATGGCTCCAATGCTGGCTTTGACTGCCAAGTACGTCCCCGTCAGCATTCTTGACGATCCCATCTTCATCATCGTTTGCTTCCTCCTGAGTGGTGCACCGAGTGCCCTCCAATTGGCGCAAATTTGTCAGATCAACAACGTCTACATGGGTGCTATGTCAAGGATCCTGTTTCAGAGCTACGTCGTCTGGATCCTGCCGTCGACTCTGCTGTTGGTTATGCTTGCATTGGAAACAGTCGAAAGGGCGAAATAAGCAGGCTCTGTGGAGCAAGATGAACGCCAGGTTGCGTTTGTCGAATCATTAAAAGGCATGCGAAGACTACAGGCCAACATGCCGGTTCAAAGCGAGGCGTTGTGGTGTCGGGCGTCTACTTGTTGTAATTTGGGCTTTGCGTATGCCCTATCCAGGGCACAGGGGGCACGTCGAAAATAGCTTGTACATAGGTTGGAAACAGCGACATTCTTGGAACTTGCCGCATCCACTAATAGATCACATGATTAAACGTTGCCACGTATGCACCGCGCATTCCTCTATCATGCTCCAAATTGCAGGTTTCCGTCCACTTGTGCTTGCTTGCAGCATGGTCTGACGTAGGCCGCCGAGGCTCGCGAACATGGAACGACGCGGCGACCTAGGCGCAAGACTGGGAACCCAGAGACGGAGAACAGTCCGCAACTTGAAAGCGCCAACATGCCGTCTGTTTCTATCCTGAGGTCGTACGTTTGAAAACACCGTAAGGCCCGAGACCGTCTTTGCAGTCGTTTCGCAGCTCCATCTTTCGCATTGCTGTCCTCTCACCCAACTCATCCTGATCGCCAATCAGCTTGGCACGTGGTCCCTGTATTCGCGTGTAGCTTCTAACCGTCCTGGGCTGAGGTATCTATCGATAACACCTGCCCACCAAACGACCCAATCCTCCTACCCACCAATTTGGAAGCGGCTATTGTCAGACCTTCACTACTCGGAACCGATTACACCGGACTCTCTGTTACCATCACCCCGATCCGGCTTACTTTACCCGGGCGGATCGTTTCGGACGTCCTCAGCGATTAGTATGGCATCCTCCAATTGGCAGGCACACCAGGCCGCCGGCCCACCGTCAAGCGACTCACCCGCCCTCTCATGCAACAATACATTAGAAGACGGAACGTCACCACGTTCGAACAAAGGTTAGTCCATATTCCTTGTGTTGCTCGGTCGCATGCGATCCCTCAGGTTAAATCCCACCATGCTCCCCCGCCTTCATGTTGCTTGTTCAAGCGGGGTGTACACCTGAATGACTCTTCATCCTTTTTGAATCATTCTGATTTCAGTCTCTGAGTCTGGTCATTGTAGTCTAGCTTATAATGCAGCATACTTGGGATTCGCAAAGCTTGCGACCAGTCTTTACGACTTGTTGCTCCATATTTAGTCCAAATACCAGATGGTTGCTTACCATCTCCCCACAGTTGTATCCTTCCCCGATGACAGCACCATCTCCCCGCTACTAATCGGTAAGAACAAGGAACTTGACCAAAAGGACTACCTGGACCTCGATAAGCCTCCCAGGCATTATCCAGCAAGTATCAGCAGGAAGCGATTGTCTGCACGCCCTTCCTATGAGCGCATGGGCTCGTCCAAGTCTGGGCCGGGCGAGGGCAATCCTTCCTTGAACTCATTGCTTTCGGACAGCTCAGTAGATGCAGGTGCTCACGGCCAGCAAGCGCACGAAAATCTACTGAAACAGGTCGGCACTTGGCTGAAGCAAGAGCGAAGCAGGCGCCATGCTCGAAGGGCGAAGCGAAAGGCCTCCAAGAATGGTGCTACTGATCATGAGCCTGCAGAGGTCACTGCAGCGGACACGTCCGAGCAACCTGACGCCCGCCCCAGAAGCGCTTCTGAATCTTCCCATGGTGAGGAGTCCCTCAATCAACTAGCAAACATTCTAGAGAAGACCTTGGCCATGAAACCTGCCGAAGCCAAGAGAAAGACCAATCATCTCCGCAGGTCTTCCATCGGTTTGAAGCGACATTCCGCTATTTCCCTGGATTCCGACTATTTTGAGTCAGTCGATCAGCTTGTACCCAGTTGCGAGGCCACATTGGACAACTCAAAGACCATGGCGTACAATGTCGATGAGCCAGGAACTGAGTCTAACCTTGGCGTTTCTGAAAGAGAGGCGCGCAAGGAGAGAGAGGCTTGGACCAAATTCCGGGCCGAAATCCTCCGCCTGGTTCATACATTGAAATTGAAAGGATGGCGGAAAGTGCCCAACGAGCAGAGCAACGAGATTGATGTTCAAAGGCTAAGTGGTGCGCTCACAAACGCTGTTTATGTTGTCTCCCCACCCAAGAACTTGGCATCTCCGGAGCAGACCGAAGATGGGCCACCTAAGCCTAGGAACCCTCCACCGTGAGTCTAGCTTAACCTGATCAGGCTTCTGTCTAACATCTTCTAGGAAACTACTACTCCGTATCTATGGACCACAAGTCGAACATCTGATTGATCGAGAATCTGAGCTGCAGATACTGACACGTCTTGCCCGTAAGCGTATTGGGCCCCGCCTGCTTGGAACTTTCAGCAACGGACGATTCGAAGAGTTCCTTCATGCACAGCCACTCACTGCTAAAGAGTTGCGCAACCCAGATACGTCGGTCCAGATTGCAAAGCGTATGCGAGAGCTACACGAGGGCATTGATCTTCTGAAAGAAGAGCGAAAGGCTGGCCCCTTCGTCTGGCAAAACTGGGACAAGTGGGTTGATCGCTGCGAAAACATCGTGACTTGGTTGGATCAGCAAGTTCGCGAGAGCAAACAAGATCCCTCACAAGCGAATGTCGACAAGTGGAAGAAGCGAGGATATGTTTGTGGCCTGGAGTGGCCCAGGTTCAGGCAGATGATCGACAAGTATCGAAGCTGGTTGGAAGAGCAGTATGGTGGTATTGATAGGATCAACGAACGGATGATCTTTGCCCACAACGACGTGAGTCGGAACACGACTTCTGAAGGATGGAAGCTGACTTCATCACAGACTCAGTATGGTAACATCCTGCGTATGATGCCAGAAGGCGAATCGCCGTTGTTGCTCCCAGCCAACCAACACAAGCAATTGGTGGTCATTGACTTTGAATATGCCAACGCAAACCTTCCGGGCCTTGAATTTGCAAACCACTTCGTAAGCTTGTTTCATCTTACCATAATCTAGTTATATATGAGCTAACTTAGACTCAGACCGAATGGACGTACAACTACCATGATCCAGAGGCTTCGTGGCGCTGCAACACCAAGCACTACCCGACAATTGAAGAGCAACATCGTTTCATTCGGGCATATTTGATGCACAACCCATCGTACAAGGCTGCTGGTGGATACACTTCAAACCCTGCAACACCACATCTAGGGCCACTTCCCTCTTCTGGTAGCACCACTGCCCTCACTGCGACTGCTGCCCCGAGCAGTATCTCTGCGTTCATGCTTGACTCGCGCGCCCCACCGAGTGAGAAATACCAGGAGCAGGAAGCACAGAGTGAGCGACAAATCGAAGAGGAGACGCGCCGCCTGTTGGCAGAAACGAAGCTCTGGCGTCTCGCTAACTCGGCCATGTGGGTAGCCTGGGGCATCGTCCAAGCCCACGTTCCCGGTCTTCCCAAATTTGACGAGGAGAACGAGAAAACGAACGGCAACCCAAGCGCGGAAGCAGCCATGCTAGACAGCGCGACGGCAGAGATGGAGGCAGAAGCAGAAGCAGGGCAGAATGGGGCCGGGATCGTGGGTGAAGAAACGGCGGAGCAGACAGAAGCACGAACGCAAGCGGACCAGGATGCTGACCTTTTCAAACCACAGGACGAGGAAGAGTTCGACTATCTGACTTATGCTAACGACCGCGCCATGTTTGTCTGGGGCGATGCTCTTAGAATGGGCATTGTCAGCTCAAACGACCTACCGGAGGAGTTGCTGAACAAAATCAAGCTTGTGGAATACTAAGTGGGGAGGGAAATTTCGTCATTATATATCATATCGGGCAGAATGTAAGAAAATTGTACGAGGCGATGAATTTCTTTTCCAGGTAAATCGAACGGGTTATGAGATGTGTATGGGAATGGCTTTGATTGGAGGTTTCGGTTCGGGAACAATGCATGGAAGAAGTGATATTTTCCATGTAAATCACAATTTTGGTCGAGAAGCAGCAGAATAGTTTCCGTCTCAAGTCGAAAGGAAGAACAAAAAGTGCTCCCCTCTCACATTTACAGACTCTAGGTATATATATAGCGCAAGTGACTTTGATATCTGATGATAGAGATTGCGGGTGACTACCATCAACACCAAGACGAGCGGGAGAAAACTTCAATCCAGTAAGTAATACAAGTGTGGCAAATCAACAACCAGAACGCGCTCCGCCCCCTCCCTCCCCCTTCAAAAAAAAACATTCAGTTTAGGTAAGCCGTGATTTTCAAACTCAACTTGTATCCATAGCATCCTCTCCATGCTCATCACGATCCACCATCATGTTGCTATCTGCACCCGCTTTCCCCATGGCGGCAACCAAGCCTTCCAAGCCCCTAACCTCGTCGCCCCGAACCCGACTCCCTTCCCAAACACCCTCGACGCCATCCATGACATCGACGCCCCTGCGCTCCAGAATGCGTTTACTCTGGCTCTCGACGTAGATTCTGCGTTGCTTGGTGGAATCGCGCTGTGCGGAAGCGTGGGAGGTGGAAGGCAAAGGAGAAGAAGAGGTGTTTGGGGGTAAAGCTGCAGCTGCAGTAGTAGTAGTAGCAGCAAGATGAGGTTTAAGCGAGTCTAACAGTTGGCGTAGGTAGGGCAGCTGAGTAGTTGTAAAAGTAGTGTGTGTGGTTAGCGGGAGGCATTTCTCGCCGTTGGAGGCGGCGGCGGCGGCGGCGGCGGCGGCGGTGGTGATGGTGGTGGTGGTGATGGTGGT
>LR132087.1:0-87261 GCA_900634815.1 Paradendryphiella salina | reverse complement strand
CGTATGGGAGTGGGTGGCTGGGCGGTTGTTGGCGCCCGTGCACAGGACGTATACGGTGGTGGGAGATGTGTGTGTCGAGGGACAGGAGACGGGAGGAGGGGTATTGGAGCCAATGAGAGGGGAATGGGGATGCCAAGGCACTAGCCAGTTACATAGAACATTCTTTTTTAATTGGTGTGCTGTGGCTGTGGTTGGTGATGTGCTTTGGCCGTTTCTAAAGGAGACGTAGTTTCGCATAATTTACAGAGAAAAGGTTGTTTTCATGCGTCGTTAATCAATGTTTGAGAAGGCTGGCGTGATTTGTCCCCCGCCGAAGCACCGGATTGCTTTGCATCCATACAACTTAACACCAACAAAATTGCAAATAGGTTTTTAAACGTTATAAATTACTCTAGAGCCTCGCAAAGCTTCCCTGAGAGTTTAAAGCTAAAGATCAGCCTGTGTTGTGGTTCAAGTGCATGATCAAGTTGGTGACATTTTCGAAGAAATCGCAAACTTCAACTCCATTTAGCTCGTTCCCATCGCTATCGGAAGTTACAAGATGCAGGTGAGGGGTACTTTAGTGTATGCAAAACGTATCGCAAGCTTCAAAGATAAACATTACACTTAAAGATGCAGTGAAATTGCATTGCGGAGCGCAGAAGTTGCCATTTTCGGTACTTCGGCGGGGGACAAATCTCACCAGCCTTAAAATAGAGTCGCTGCGGATAGTGTATGTTTCACTCTACTAGTAAATGTCTTACGTTAAGCAATGATATCTCAGCGTAGTGTTACAGATAACAAGCAAAGGCCTCTCCTTGACGAAGGATGCGATGTTGGCAACCAACAGTCGCACAGAGCCGACAGATAATGACCAGCGCGGGGCGCGCAGATCATGTGATTGATATCACGCCAAGACCAACCATCAGACGCTACCGTAGTATGTGATGGCCGCCCCGCTTACGAATAAGCTATGGACCGTGCACCCCGCGCCAACGTCGGACCCATCGCCGAAGCCGCCCTGTAGCCGTCAGCGTCACCAAGCTTCCTCTAAAATGATATCTTCCAATGACGGGCGCGTCGCTTTTCAAGAGATAGCATCACCAACAAAAAAAGACGAACATGGAAACGTGAAAAGAAACAAGTAAGAATAGATCCCAATTGCGCCCAGCTAAGAGAACACCGCTATGCAAGAACACCCAGACATGTCCACCTAAGCACCCTGCACCTTTCGATAACTCGGTGGCTTCAGCGTCCTGCCCAGCAGCTTGACCGCATAAGGTGGCACCAAACTAATCGCTGCAATAACCGCAAACTTCCACCAAAACGCCATGCTACCCACGTACCCAAGATCAAAATACTCATCCAGAAACGGCACTGAGCCAAAGTAAACAGCGCCTGTACCCACAATGCTAGCAATCATGATCCAGTGCCACGTAGTGATTTCCATTGCCACCATGACCAACTCGTTGATGATGAGGACCGAAAAGGATACAGAGACCATCTTGAGGAACGTTGGGTCGGGGCTTTCACCTGCCGCCGTAGACTTTCCCACCCCGACGAGGAGCTGACTGCAGCCTTGAATGATGGAGCCTTGGTAGATGGAGACGGCCACCCAAATAAAGAAGGATTTATACGACAACGAGCGCCCAGTCTTGAGTTCGGCATAGAGCTCTGGATACAGGTTCGCAACGCTTTCGTCGACGTCGCGGTCCAGAACGAGAGAGAAGACGGGCATCATCGTGTAAATGGTCGAGTATCCAACCAATAGAAAGTCTCGATACAAAGCGTTGGGTTCAAAGCTGCTGGCGATGGAGTAGACAGTTTGGCAGATGGATATGATGAGACCACGGTGAATGACGAATTGGGAGAGCTTGGCCGAGCGCTTGTACGAGTTGCGGCCGTGCCAGACGAGAAGTTTGACCAAGTAGCAAAATTGCTCAATCGAGAAGTCGGCAGCGAGGGAAGCTTGTCGGCCTTCTTTTCCCACAATACCAACCCCAACGTCGGCAGCTTGAATCATGGAAACATCGTTGCCACCGTCGCCGATACAGCATACGCGCTTCTTTGTGAATTCGCGAATCAGGCGGGCAACATCTGCTTTCTGAGTAGGCGAGCATCGGCATGCAACTACAGTAGGCAGTTTTACAGCTACGCTGATGAATTCTTGTCGGAAGTGTTGAAGAAATAGAGCAAGAGATTCACCGTCAATGAGAAGGCAGGCATCTAGCTTTCCACGGAGGAAATCAAGGGACGAAGAGGCGAGGTCTTTGCGCTTGAGCTTGGCGATTGTGTGGACGTATTGACCTCGTGCCACCAGTTTAGAGCTGACAGCTACACAACGGGCCGTCTCGACTTTGTCGCCTGTTAACATCCAGATCTTGATCCCTGCATTGCGGAGAAGTTCCAGCGATGGCTTTACGTCTTTCTGTAACTTGTCCTCAACACCAGTGACACCAAGGAGTTCCAGGTCATGTTCGAGATATTCCTTGACGACACCTGCGACGGCAGCATCGCGGTTGCTGAGCGCTAGGGAGGCTTGCGAGTGCTTGGTGACGAAGTCTTGGTATATTTGAGCAGAAAGCTTTTTACGGCCGACGACTAGAGTGCGAAGCCCTTCGCGGGCCATGTTCGCTGTTTCCTCATCTAACCAATCGTTGGCGGCGACGATGGACGTCATGACGGTGTCGGCACCCTTCTGGTAGAACCAAATCTCGCTATCCTCATCCGTAGGCGACGATGCGGGGCCACGATAGAACTTCACAACGATGCCCATGCGTTTGCCTTCCGAAGTGAATGGGAACACATTAAGAATGCGAACCTTTACAACAGTGTTTCCGCTATCGCATGATAGGAGGGTCATAGACTCGCGGTCTCGGGAAAGAAGCTTCAGTCCGACAGCCTCAGTCCAGCGTACAATGGCGATCTCATCAGGGGATGACGCTTGATACGTAGTTACTTCTTCGCCATTCTCTTCCTCGACGGTCGGTGTTACATTGTGGCAGAGCGCCAAAGCTAGTACGACATCGCGAACTCTCGAACCAATTTCTCTACGTGTACGGGTAGCCGAAGTAAGAGGCGCGGTGTAAGCGGATGAGGGTGTAACGAGTGCAGCAGCTTCTCCAGCCGGGGGTGTGAAGCATTGGCGAACATAGGATGATACCTCGTCCATGGCTTCATTTGCGTACGAAACAGTGCCGACATGGATCTTCTTCATTATCATCTCTGTATTTTGTCAGCCATGTATCAAGTTGTATACGAAGAGACTGTACCGTTCTGGGTTAGAGTACCTGTCTTATCACTCAGCAGGTACTCTATCCGACCCAAGTCCTCTGGAATAGTACTTGTACGAACGATTGTCCCTTTGATGCTCTCATCGTGGTGGATAAACCACGCATACACTGACTTGCCCATGTCAAGATTGACACGTAGGCCAACTGGGACAATGGTTGAGAACAGAATAAGAAATCGCAACATCGAAGCCCACCATTCCCGGCCTTGGATTTCCTGGAACCGCGCAAGAGCTACCAGAATAAACGAAAGCGACAGCGTAAATATGCATAGCCATTTTGTGAGGGAATTAATCTCGAGTTCCAGTAAACCGGTCTTGGACCTTGAAGGCGACGTTGAAAGAGCCTGGCGTGTTTGTGGTCCAGTATACACCACTACCGCAAGAAGGCTGCAGCTTGAGGCTACCACGGTATTAGCCCAGATGGTGTTGTCGATATTAAGAGGCGCGGATTGCACTTCTCCAGACGAGGACGCTTCTTCATTCTCGTGAGGGTCATACTGTCGCTGGCTTTTGGGAGGTAGTTCAACGGTGCCGTAGAATTCATTGACCTTCTTATCCGGTTCACTTGCGATAACTCGAAGTCGTGTGTATTCCCCAACGTCCAAGTTTTGAGTCAGCGGCGAAGTTAGACGTAGTTTCCAGTCGGTTTCACCGTCCAATTGGTCAGTCCTGATGAACGCCTCCCCTGAAGCCCCGGTCGCTGGGACACTGGCGACCTTGGCCGTGTTTACAGACTCGACACCCTCGATCAATGCGGATGAAGAACCTTGGGCATCAGACTTGTCTTGCATAGAAGCATTGCTGTCGGTAGAATAGCTTTTCAAAAGTACCATGTCGGCAGGTACCCTTTGGTCCTTGCCAAGCTTGACAACGTCTCCCACTTTGAGACTTCGCGAGGGCTTTACAACTTCCCAATAGGCGCAAGTTGCCAGTCCTTTACCTGAAAGTTGCTGCTCTTCATCTTCAATATCTGTAACGCGACGATGGTCTTTTTTCTGTTTTCTCAAACGCTTCTTCTGCGAGTTCTTGCCTGACGCAACACCATTCCCGAGACTGTTCTCCTCGAATTTCAAGACTGTATAGCCCTCGGAGTTTGCTTCCGCGTCTCTCCGTCGTCGTGCGATATCATCCGAAGCTTCCTTCCCCAGGGTTATAGATATAACGAAGGCTAGTGGAGCGATGTAGGTCGAAAGGTACCCAATTCGTAGGACAGGTATGACTTGCGAAAGCGCAACGAGTAGGAAATACATGTTGATGAAGAAAGAGAACTCGTTGTATAGGGTGCGTGGAAGGAAACTCCAGGGCGTGTACTTTGCGTTCGAGACGGCGTTGGCTGGGAATCTCGATATTTGAAGCTGACCAACGGATATGGCCCGCTGCGTGGTCGGATCGTGTTCCTCTTCCGCATCTAAATCCCCGCCCTCGTTGCCCAGTTGTATAGCTGCGTTGTTCTGCCGCGAGAGGAAGCTTGGTAGTCGCATGCTTGACCCTAACCTTGACAGTCTACTTGGCGACGGTTGGCGTTTTCGTACGGTGCGTTGCGCAGGTAACAAGGGCGAGTCGTCGTCTCCGGACTGCCCATAGCTGCCAGCCGAGTCTCTTTTTGACCCTTCTTCGTCGTCCAACAGCCCTCTTAAGTCGTCCTCTTCCGGCTCTTCCTTCCTCTGACTTGCGCGTAACCTGCCTACCCTCAGATTCCTCAGCGGTATTCTTGCACCTAGTTCGTGATACGGCCTCTTCTGGTCTTTCGACTGGCGTAGCGGTGGGGTGGCGACCGACTGTGAGCGCGATGCCAGAGGATCCAGCTCCTCTAGGTCGAGTTCAAGGTCCGAGTCCTCGTCGGGCGCATTTGGCTGGTGGTACTGGTAAGGAGCAGCCATGGCTCATGAGGGAGCGGCGATGATGCAGAGGTTGCTGGGAGGGGTTCTGTCTATATCTACTTCATGTGCGACGGACTTGCGGATCGTTATAGCTACGGAGGGTGCCTTCGGGAGTCCGCGGCGTCTCGGGGGTGCCTTGGTGTGGCGTCTAGGCGGTCAGATGTCCGGTCTCGAGTGCAGACCGGTGTGTGGAGAACGGCAATAAGCTCCGAATCTTTCCAAATCACGGTAGAGGGGTTGTGGGGTATGATGTGTTGGTTGTGAATGGCGATGTTCATGTGCATGTGTCTTGAGGCGCGTCACCTTGGAGTAGGTGTGGCGCAGGCAGTGTGGCTTGAGGGCAGGGTTGCAGCGGCGGGCCGTTTCCATGCCCAGGGCCAGGAACAGCTGTCCAGATTACATGCCACCCATCCACTCTTCATACCGAATTGCCATATGATGCGGCGGGGGCTTACCTCTGATATTTGATTCTTCTTGCCTTTCTGGCCGAGAACCGCGCCTGTGACCCTGTGCGACACGCAGAGCATACGCTCTTCTGCTTCTATAAAGGTACGTTTCGCGAGCACTGCTGATGTAGAAAGGGATGACGATTGCTTCTGTCTACCATCCACGATCCGCTTCATGTCGCAGCTTCCCCCGCAACATTCTCCCTGCAGACGTGCCTATACACCCTGTTCCCCTTTGCCAGATATCCCGTATCACTATTCTGTGTTCCACGAGGTGCACATCGTCAGTCGAGCATGCCGGGACCCAACGTCTGCGCTCTATCGCCGAGGCTTCACATCTGAGCCATCAAACGCCCAACTCAGCGCTGATCATTCCTACAGTACTTGTAGATACCCATTTAACTACCTTATAATCGTATAATGGACGAAGACGGCCCCAACTTTTCTTACGCCTACGGTGGCGCGCCCTCGACTCCTTCGACCGCCTCGTGGAATCCTGCACTGCGAAGCGAAAAGGAAGCGATTCCACCGGTTAGCACCAAACCCCAGACACAGCCCCAGCCGGAATCATCGTCCGAGGAAGACGAGGACGAGGGAGATGATGGTGAAGAATCCGAAGAATCTGAAGAAGACAGTGAAGATGAAGACGAGGTTCAATCAAAACCTGGGGTGGCCGCGCCACTCAAATCTGCCCCCACGCCTGCAACTAAGCCTGCAGTCAGTGACCAAAAACCAACCGATGCTTCCCTCGCCCCGGATGTCACTCCACAAGTAGAGCAAAGCGCGCCACAAGCGCTATCGCAAGAGGCCCAAGAGAGTTCTGCAAGAAGTTCCAGTGACGAGGGACTGGTAAGCGCAACGCAGGCGCTCAACATCAAAGAACACCAAACGGCTCCCGAGCAGACTGAATCAAGCGAAGAGGAGGAAGATTCCGAAGACGAGGAGAGCGAAGAAGAAAGTTCTGAAGAAGAGGCGCAGCCTGAAGAGCACCCGGGGGAGAACTATGAACATCAGGGTGAAAGCACTGCCCTGGAAGATGCCATGACTGAGAGCGTAAAGGTACCACTGGTAACAGATACGGAAACCGACGAATGGGGAACATCTGGCGACAATGCCTTCGATCTCGGTGGGAACCTGCAGGAACCCGCGTCAGAAACACCTTCGGCGGACGCTGTCGGAACGACTGTCGGAGACGATACCATTGGGAATACTACAGTGGACAGAAACACTGGAGCGGACATTGACTGGGGCAATACGGAAGAGCAGGGAGATTTCTTTGGCATAGTTGCGAGTCAACAGTTGGAACCTGCGCAGTCTACAGACCAAAGCCCAGGTGCACACGTGGTGCAGGCCGAAGCGAAAGCCCCAGAGAGGAGCGAGTGGGACTTGGACCTGGATCTGGACGACGATTTCCTGCCTGACAAAGACGATGCACCAGTCATAGAATTGAGCGACGACGATGGCTTTCTCGAAGATGAACCTCCCGTGGCAGGAGAGCAGCCTGTACAGCCTGGCCCATTAGGGGCTGCGAGCCGATACACGCCTCAAGCTGCGGCACCAACGGCGACGCCTGTTGCGAGCCCATATGCTCCACAAGCGCAGCCACTTGCAGCAGTTGCCCCAGCCTATGATGGCTTTGGACAGAACTCAGCGTACCAACAGCAGCAACAATCTCGACCTCCACCGGTGAGCTCGGCGCAAAGCTTCGCTGACAAGGCCAAAGGAGGCTATGCCTCGCCTTACGATCTTCCCGAAGATATTGTGACTACTCGAAAGCGACCGACTCCTCGCACAGCAGTCTCAGCCGTACAGCCGGCTCCTCCCCCCCCGCGTACAAGCAGCATGTCTTCAAATAGCGGACCTTCACGGCCCCCTTTCACCTCAAGCATGTCGGTATCTAGCGTATCACCGCCGTCTTCAGGCCATTCGATGCGAGCGCAGATGACCGGAATGCCACCACCGGCAGCAGCTCCACCGAAACCTGCAGTTATATCCAAATCGCCCTCGAGCGACTTCTTCGCAGAGCTACCTGTAACGTCTAAATCGCGACCATCCGGACGTTACACTCCACAGCCGAATGTACCCGCTCAGCCTCCAGTACAGCAAGCTCCCCCACAGCTGCCACCTAAAGAGCGTACATCTTCTTGGTCGTCCCTAAGGAACGAAGTCCTCCCCGATGCTGCTAATGTTGCTACGCCTCCTCCGTTCAGGCAACCCGAACAGCTGCCCATGTTTCCCACTCAGCCCTCGGTTCCTACGCGGACGAATAGTCTTCCCGTACCCCAGCCTGCACCCGCACCTCCTACCAGCAGGTATTCGCCCGCCCCGCCTTCGTCAGTCCCAACAGCCAATTCAAGATACTCTCCTGCTCCGCCTGCCGCGCCTGCCGCGAATGTGAGGTACTCTCCTGTACCCCCGCCACAAGGACAGCCTCATGCCCGATACGCATCTGAGCCACATAATAACCTAACGCGAACGCCCTCTCAACCTTTTGCGCCTCGTACATCTAGCCCACTAGCGTTTCACAGCATGCCTCAGCAGCATGGGCAGACCCCTGAACCTCATGCTCAAAACCAGCCAAATCATCAGATTTCGCAGTCGGCTGATGGCATGCCGCGGCCCCCATTCAAGAGCCCATTGGGAGAAGTCAGCGAGATGGAAGAGCAAGAGCCCACGTTGAGCTCAAGGCCGCCCACGTCTGGGCGATCCGAGACCCCGCCTCCGCGCAGTACTCCGTCGTCAGCAATGGGCTCTCCCCGTAAAAGGGAGAACTATGTGCCAAGATATCAGCCGGCGCAAGCGGCCGCTCCACAGCGCGCCCACTCTCAGTCTCCAATAGCGACTATGAAACAGCCTGCACGCAGTCTAAGTAGCTCAGAGCACACAGGGTCTGTGTACGGCATGATGCCACAGGCCATGACTTATGGCGTATCTCAAACTACGTCTACTGCGGTCAATGTCATACCTCACCGTCGACAGGCATCGGCGAACTATGACTTCATTATTCCCGAAGACGAACGTTCGGCTGATCCGCTCGAAAGGTGGAAAGGGCATCCTGTGTTCACATGGGGCCTGGGTGGCACTGTAGTAACGAGCTTCCCGAAGCAGATTCCACGATACGGCGGTGGGGGATCCGCACCAATGATGAAGAGCAGTCCTGGTGAGGTTCGTATCCAAAGCATTAAAGAGATTTTTCCTCTACCTGAAGATATTCCCAAGTTTCCTGGCCCGCTTAAGGCGAAGAGCAAGAAAAAGGATGTGTCAGCATGGTTAGGTCGCAAGATTGAGTTATTGGACGCCCGACTCAAAGAGCCAGGGCTCGAACATTCTATGAGTGAGGAGGATATTAAACGCCTCGAGGACAGAGCCCTTCTGTGGAAGCTCATGCAGATTCTCGTTGAGCATGACGGCCGACTAGAGGGTACGCCTGCGGAGGTCGCCGTCAAGAAAATTTTATCACCTGGTGGAGATGAGGCAACAGAAGCAGATGGCTCATACTCTACTGTAGAGAACATGGTTGGACGTTCAAGGTCGAATACTGCAACTGTCCAAGCAGAACCTTCCGATCCTCGAACCCTCGAAGACCTGCAGAGTATGCTTATCAAAGGTGACCGCCAGAAGGCAGTTTGGCACGCTGTTGATCAACGACTATGGGGTCATGCAATGCTATTGTCTTCCACCCTCAGCAAGGACACGTGGAAACAGGTTGTACAGGAATTTGTTCGCAAAGAAGTTAAGAGCGTTGGACGAAACAATCAGGCGCTGGCCGTGTTGTATGAGGTTTTCGCGGGCAACCACGAGGACTGCATCGACGAGTTGGTGCCGGCATCAGCTCGAGCCGGCTTCCAGATGGTAAGCGCGGACGGGGCTGGAGCTACGCAGAACGCGCTACAGGGCCTGGACAAGTGGCGCGAGACGGTTGCGTTGATCTTGAATAATCGCAGTGAAGGTGATGCGTCGGCACTGCTTTCGCTTGGAAGACTTCTTGCGCAATATGGCCGAGTTGAAGCTGCACATGTTTGCTTCGTCTTTGCCCGCTCGGTCGTAAAGATCAGCGGTGTCGACGATGTTCAAGCTGATCTCGTACTCATCGGCGCCGACCACCGCCAATACCCCTTGGAAACAGGCATCGATCTCGAACCAATACTTTTGACTGAAGTGTTTGAGTTTGCGTTATCAATGACATCACCGACCGTTCCGTACGTCCTACCGCATCTGCAAAATTACAAACTTGCACATGCATACCAATTGGCCGAGAACGGCTATAGGACGAGTGCGCAGGCCTACTGCGACTCTATCGCGGCGGCTATGAAGGCGACTACCCAGATCTCGCCTTACTACAACGCCGCTTTTATCGCCAGCTTAGATGACTTGAGCAAACGTTTATCACAGTCTCCCAGCGATGGTTCTTCTTCATGGATCTCGAAACCTAGCATGGACAAGGTCGGAAGTTCGCTTCTGTCGAAGTTTAACAGCTTCATTGCTGGGGACGACGAAGACGCGGCGGCGAACAAGCCAGCCGGAACAGAAGCCGGGCCTTTTGCTAACATTACTGGCGGCAGCCCAGCCCTGACACCTTCACAGTCAAATGCAGATCTGTATGGCGCAATGTCCGGCTATGGCGCACCTGCGCAACCAGCACCCACGGCTAACTCACGATACGCACCTTCGAATGCATACGCACCAAGATCATCTTCAGAGCAGCAACGGTCTCGTTACGAGCCCCAGGGTCGGCCATCGATGGAGTCAAATGACAGCTTCGGCATGCGAGCCGCATCTGACACTTTTACGCCCATGACCCCAACGACGGGCATGTACAGCCCCACACAGAACCAACTAAGCCCACCAAGCGCACGAACACAAGCGAAGGCTCAATCATATTCCCCACTTCGCCCAGAGTACACTCCTGCTCAGCCGTCATTTGGTAGTCCTTATATGCCTATTCCACCTGTCGAAGAGCCGTCCTTATCTTCCGCATCTGGCGGATATCGGCCTCAAGCGAGCTTCGACGAACCAGCCCAGCCAGCCAGTACCTTCGAAGCTCCCTCTTACCAGCCCTATAACCCCGATGAGGACGATAAGGAGGACGAACAGGAACCCAAGAAGAAGAAATCCTTCATGGACGACGACGACGACGACCTAGCTGCGCGTGCTTCGGCATTGAAGATAAGCGGCAGTACCAGCTCCAAGTCTGAAGCAGATCGGAAAGCAGACGAAGCTTTCCGTAAAGCTGCTGAGGCAGATGCTCAACGCGACAAAGAAGCGGCAGCTGCAAAGAAAGGTGGTTGGCTTTCTGGGTGGTTTAAGAAAGACCAGAGCGCGGGTCCTGGACCGATCAAAGCCAAGCTGGGAGAAGAGAGCAGCTTCTACTACGACACTGATCTGAAAAAGTGGATCAACAAGAAGGGCGGCTCAGCAGATACGGGTAAGCCCGCTGCTACGCCGCCGCCGCCGCGCGCTGGTCCGCCTGGCGGAGCTCGAAGCACTTCAGGCAGTGCTGCACCCACACCACTGTCGCCAATGGGACCTCCCGGCGTGGGCTCATTACGTCCGCCCACATCGAACCCACGCTCTTCATCCCTGCCACCGCCGTTGCACGCTGCCGGCTCCCGCGCGTCGACACCAGGGATTCCAGAGTCGGATGAGGAGGGGCTCTCTGCGCCTAAAGTGCCCATGTTAGCACGGTCCAGCTTTGGTGCTGCTTCAGGACCGCCATCACGGCCCGGTACAGGTATGAGCAACGCTAGTAGTATTGATGATTTGCTGGGCGCACCCCAAGCGAGGAAGGGACCAGCGGCTTCGAAGAAGAAGAAGGGCGGACGATATGTCGATGTCATGGCCAAGTAGAGACAAGGGTACACGGATGAAACGGAGAGGTTATGGTATTATGAGCCGTGCATGATTAGAAGACTGGCTGGTAAGGCTGCATAGACCAAGACATGGGGTAGGAGATGGGACGCATACCTGGGTGCCTGCATTAGGTCGGAGCTAGATCCCAGGATTCGGGAGATTGTATAATAGTAGTTCTTTCGCTATCATGCCATGGTACCTTTCCGAGATGGCATGATACGAGCGCATGTCGTGCAAGATATAAAGACAGTGTGGAGGTGCTAATAGCGACGGTGTTGTCCCCCTACAAATGATACGGAGTAGCTCCGTCGGATCGGATGGCGGAGCAATAGGCGCGAAAGATGGGGCAAGTGTACCCAAAAACGGAGATGACGCATGTGGTGACAGGCCGAATTGACAGAACAATCGCGTGGCTTTCCTGATTGTAAACGCCAATCTTAACGTCTCATGTCACTGGTTGGCTTTTGCCGAGGTCTTGTCTTGTGTGCTTGAAAGCGTCCAGTGCGCGCCTTGATGTTCCTTCCTAGGCATTCTCTGAAGGACTCGCCGTGCTTGTGGAGCGAACGATTGCAGCATCGCATCCCAAGCCTCCCAAGCCTCCGCAGCGCTCAAGCTAGAGAACCCAATCTGGAATCGGGCAGGCTTGACACCGGCGTTCCCTGACTTTCAAGCTGCGGGGAACACCGAGGGCCCTGTTTCGCATACGTCAAGGCCCGGTAGTCTTATCCTGGAACCGTCCTTGTCAGTCCTGCTTTTGTCTTGGAGTACTTTCCTGCCTTTGCATTTCTCTCTTCAACACCCTTTCCGCCCTTGGAAGTCGTCGCATCTCATCCCAGCGCACAAGCGCATAGCAAGAGTTGGTATTCAACGTTAGAAGCGCGAGCCACCATGACGAAGAGAAGTGTCTCTGTCGCCCGAAGCGGAGCAGGAGAAGATGGCGCTCGTCGACGATCGGTCAACGACCCAGGCGCGGATGCTGCCCTCGCAAAAATGGGTTATCAGTCCGAACTCCCACGAAATCTGTCCATGTTGAGCGTCCTCGGCATGTCCTTTGCCATCATGGCCGTTCCCTTTGGTCTCAGTACGACACTCTACATCACGCTCACCGATGGCCAATCTGTGACCATTCTCTACGGCTGGATTTTCGTCTCGTTGATTTCCCTCGCCATTGCCGCTTCCCTCGCCGAAATCTGCGCTGTTTACCCTACAGCTGGTGGTGTATACTATTGGTCCGCTATGCTGTCGACCCGCGAATGGGCACCCATCGCCTCGTGGGTAACGGGTTGGTTGACCTTGGTCGGGAACTGGACCGTCACCCTCTCCATCAACTTCGCCGGCGGCCAACTCGTCCTTTCAGCTATTACACTCTGGGACGAAGACTTTGTGCCAAACGAGTGGCAGACGGTACTTGCGTTCTGGGCGGTTATGCTCATCTGCATGAGCGTGAATGTCTTTGGCGCAAAGTACTTGGATCTGATCAACAAGATTTGCATCTACTGGACAGCTAGCAGTGTGGTTATCATCATGGTTGTGCTGTTGAGCATGGCGGATACCAAGAGAGACGCCGACTTTGTTTTCACCCATTACGACGCCAGCCAAAGTGGATGGTAAGTACCTTTGCGTCCCGACTCCAAGGCCCCCATGCTTATTGACTTCTCTCAGGCCATCAGGATGGGCCTTTTTCGTCGGTCTGCTACAGGCAGCATACACACTCACTGGTTACGGCATGGTCGCCGCCATGTGTGAAGAAGTGTCCAACCCCTCGCGCGAAGTCCCCAAGGCCATAGTTCTCTCAGTCGCCGCCGCGGGTGTCACGGGAGTCATTTACCTTATCCCCATCCTTTTCGTTCTGCCCGACGTGCAGATGCTTCTCGATGTCGCAAACGGACAACCGATCGGCCTGCTCTTCAAGACCGTCACTGGCAGTGCGGGTGGAGGCTTCGGGCTCCTCTTCCTTATTCTGGGCATCCTCTTCTTCGCCGGCACCGGAGCATTGACTGCTGCATCACGCTGTACATACGCCTTCGCTCGCGATGGAGCAATCCCTGGTTCTCGTCTATGGGCTCGAGTCGACAAGCGCTTCGACATCCCTCTCATGGCGCTCGTTCTGTCTACTACCGTAGACTGCCTCCTTGGCCTCATTTATTTCGGCTCGTCCGCGGCCTTCAACTCCTTTACCGGCGTCGCTACCATCTGTCTAAGCACATCCTACGGCATGCCCATTTTGATTTCCGTCATCCGCGGCCGAAAAGCAGTCCGCCACTCCTCATTCTCGCTTGGCCGCTTCGGCTACGCCATCAACGTAGCTATGATTGCCTGGATCTGCCTCGCCGTCGTACTATTCTGCATGCCAGTGAGTCTGCCAGTCGAGGCAGAGACCATGAACTATGCAAGTGTAGTGTTTGCGGGATTTGCGGCAGTCAGCGTGGCATGGTACTTTATTCGAGGTCGCAAGGAGTTTTCGGGCCCGCCGGTGCCAAAGGATGTGAAGCCGGGTGAGGAGGCCGTTGTTGCGGGGCTGGCGGTACAGGATAGTAGACAGGATGTTGAGGGTATGGGTGAGAAGGCTTTGGATGGTGGCAGTGATAATAGCAAGACTTATTGAGCAGGAGGGATTTATTGGACTTGCTGTGTGCGGGGGTGAGTACCACTTTGTGTTCTGTTAGACTTGTATGTTTCGTCGAATGCATTCACATCAGCACTTGATCTGATCTAATTTCGATTCTTCTCATTTTCAAGACCAAGTCCAGACAGAAGCAGCTCAAGTCGATCACAGACCTCGGCTAGCGGTGACTCGTATGCCAAGCTCTACTACAGATGAGTAAGTAGGTGGTGATGGTGCGGGTGCGGGTGCGTCACGACGCTAAAGCTAGCGCCTGCGGGGATAACGCGGTGGCGCGTGGTCGGCCGCAAACGCGCACCGCCCTGGGACAAACATTCACTTTTACTCGCATGGACAATGGGCTCGGTCGCGAGTTTGATGGCGATGAGGTAAGTGCACGGGTGATTTGCACGCACTCGTACCTTTACTTCTCGGAACAAATACCTCACCGCGCAACTTTGCCGGCAACCAAACAATTTAACATGTCTAGCAGCGACTGGCGACACTCAGGAATCGACCCTACAAACGACGACGCGGACGATGAGAAGCCGCCGCTGTCTCATGGAGCGCCCGACGCCTCCTCCTCTATGAGACCCACCAATCTACCTGCTCCGCCGCCTAAGTCAAGACCGCTTCCTCCTGTTTCGATGCCGCGACCCAAGGCAAACGCATGTGCAAATCCACATGTTTATTCGCCGTTGCCTGGATGTGGACCAGGAAACACTGGCTTCCCTCGTGCTTTTCCTGCGCCGCAGCAACAGACACGGAATGCTGGTGCAATGGGTATGGGGCGCAATGGCGCTGCGTGGAATGACCACGTGCCTGTGCCTGGGCATGCGTATGATGCTTTCGAGGTGGAGAGGGCGGCAAAGAGGGTTAAGATGGATAGTCGGGGGCAGCACTGGCTTCCAGGATACGAAGGTGCGTCGGCGCCTGCCTTGACGGCGCAACAGGCACACATGCGCCGGTTCCGTCTACCACCAAACGCACAGCCTATGCTGCCTTCTTCTTCCTTTGGTGTGCTTGTTCCCGATTCTGCAGCGCCTCCGAGAGCCACCGCTGCCAGCAAGCCCCCTTCGGTACATAACATCAACCAAGCCCTAAAGAAAAACGGCAGCGATCCAACGCCAGGGCTGGGTGGATGGGGTGCCAGTAGCCCTCCACGTACGCTGCATATTGGTCGCGGACCACCGACCAGCTCTAGTCCCACAACTACAACTTGGCAAGGTCGTCCTTCGTCAGCTGCTGATGTGGTGCGACCCAATTACTTCGCTGGCCCCGCCGAGGAGCCACAGGAGGAGGACAAGGATAGCGTCATGTCCGACACGTCGACTTCAGAAAAGCCAGTAGCACAGCGACTGCCAAGTAGGGCCGGAGCCGGTTGCCTTCCAACGCCTGCTCAAACAGCAATGACTACAACCACTGTCGTACCGAATGCGCAACCGTTAGGTATCCCCCCAAAGCGTAAGAAGACCACCAGCAACCCCTTCGACACTGCACAAGATCATTTCTTGATATTCTTGAAGGAGATCAAGCAGTACAAGTGGATAGAAATCACTAGAGAATACAACAAGGACATGGCACGGCGCGAGTACCACACCCTCCAGAGCCGCTACTCTACTGTGCTTAACAAGAGGAACCGAGCACTAGACCCCCCCACTCTGGTTCTGCCTCCGCGCTTTGCAGCAGAAGCGACTGTAGATTGGTCACGAGTTCACGGAACGAACATTTTGTCAAGAGGGCTGAGAGGCCGGTCCCACCTTGACAGCCTACATCACCCTACCACACAACATCACCGGAAGCACTCGTCTCCTAGACCGCTTTCGATCCACCAGACGACCGATCACGACTACTCTTCAGGTGGCGACTCCGCACCTATCCGAGAGCGGTCGCGCCGCGCGCAACGTGTCAACTACACTTGGCCGAAGCAGCGCGGTGGTTTCGACAATGTGCTAGCAGAAGACTATGCTAAAGATATGCTCGTGAATGTTGATGACAACGATCTGCCCATGCGGTCTGAAACCCCAGAAAAAGAGTTGCCTCTACTTGGCAAAGCCATTGCTGTGGACAATGACCCGGTAGACGTAGAGTTTGATAACGAAGACGCCAGGTTGGGGCTAGGACTGCTCCAGAGAACCCGCGATAACCCAACAGAGATGATCCCGTATCTGAGTGCATCGCAGCGCGCATCAGTGCGAAGCTCACCTGGTTCGGAGTGGGATCAGACGTCGAGTCGCGAATGGCAAGGTTTGTTGCTCCATGTGGACTTCAGTTCGACTGAGATAAAGACGGTGACAAAAGCCATTGCCTCAATGAATTGGTCCTCGCGATCGAGGCATACTACCAAGAGAAGACAGATTCGAGAACTGCTAAGGAGTTTTACTGATGCCAAGATTGTCCAGCTAGTTGAGCAGCTGCGACGACGTCTTCCTCGTCGGGATAGGAGCAGCATCACGGCTTTTGTGGAGGACGCACGTGACGGGAAAATCGCAGAGGCTCCGCAAGTACAAAGGCTTGCAGCGGCTCGGCCCAACGTGTTATTGAATACGACGCAAAAACTGTCTACGACATCTATTGTACGGCACCGTGAATTGGGCCTCGGGTCGAGGAGAGGGTGGCAAGCCGCTTCGAAACCGCTCACCTACCAAGTGAAGAACAAGTTCATGGATACAATCGGACCGTCAGCTTGCTGGACAGGGGCTTCGAGCGACATACACACGTTAGCATGGGCTCCGGATGGTGAGCGGTTCGCAGCAGGAGCCGTTGCTGTAGATGATCCCGATTCTATGCAGTACAACAGACCGAATAATCTCCTTTTTGGTGATACGATACATGGCTCGATACATGAACTGGCTGAGCACTACAATTTGCGCGAAAAGACCGAATCCGGTGCCAATTCAAGCCATGCCATGTTTGCATCCCAAGATCCGAAACTTTACACAACAGTCAGCTCAGTAGCCTTCTCTTCGAGTGGCAGACTCATGTATTCAGCAGGATACGACAAACACATAGGCATCTGGCATACTGACACTGACTCAGTGCAGCCAGTTTTGGGCACAAAGTTGAATATCAGGTACCAGATCGACATACTCTCCGTCAACCGCGCACACGATGGAGTTTTAGCGACTGCAGCACGTGTCGACCGAAAAGCGATCCGCGTTCTGCGGGTTGACCACGAGGATCCATCACAGTTCGCAAAGTCGAATTTCCAATCCCAGAAAGCTGTCTCGCGAACCGACCTGAAAATCCTCCCTAGCGCCATGCAATTTGAGCCCGTTCACGGTGGGCTACTGCTTGCTGGCTTTGGTGCGAACATGAAAGAAATAGGTCTCGACACGACGGGAGACTTGTGTCTTTGGGATGTCCAGACAGGGAGCCCGCTCACCATCCACGGCACGAACAAGAACGTCTTCGACGTCACATTCAATCCCAATCGCTCAAGGATGCCAGTCTTTGCGGTTGGATGCGTGGCCGGAGCAAATGTCAATCGCGGTACGCGCTCGGCAATCCGATTATACGATATCAATGATCTCGGCAAGTACACATGTCCGGTAGAATTCGAGTGTAAGGCTTTGGACATTAACGACGTCGTTTGGTGCCCGCATGATGAGCATCTCATAGCAGCTGGCTGTACAGATGGTCGGACGTATGTCTGGGATGCCCGTTGGCCTGATGTCCCGCTGCGCACCCTCTCGCACGGACAGTCATTGATGCCCCTGCAGGAAGGTGTAAAGCATGAAATCACTGATACCGGCGTGCGCTTCCTATCCTGGGGCGAGAATGCCACGAGGCTTTACTCCGGTTCGTCCGATGGTGTAGTCAAAGTATGGGATGTCACCAAAGCTGAAGAGAACACTTTTATCAAAGATCTTGTTACCACCGACTCCGGCATCATGTCTGGGACTTTCAGTGCAGATTATAGCAAGCTTGTTATCGGAGAGGTCAATGGCTCAGTCAACGTGCTTGAGGTTGGAAGGGATGATACCTCACTCAAAGATGCGAATAAGCTACGCTATGTGCCATACCAAGGCATTGAACAAGAAGAATACCAAAGTGCTTTTACTGACGAGATGTTGCGATCGATCCCCGAATCAGGCATCTCCGAAGCCCAACGTCTTCTCCAGACCAGTCAAATGCGGCTCGTATCCGTGGGCAGCTTGCCAATCAGGCAGGCAGTTCAAGGACCCTATTACGCAGGCCCACTCGACCAAAGCATAGACGCGCCATTCCTACGGCAACAGGCTTTAGAGTTTCAACTCAGTCTCACGACAACACCGGCCCCACAATGCTCCATTGCAGCCTGTAGACAGAACTTCAACAAAGTGACAAGCGAAGACGTCGGCGACTCAGGACGAAGCGCAGACCGCATACCCGACGAACTGCGCCGGCAGTGGAAAGCCATCGACGTCCCAACACGCATCGTACCCGGGAAAACGAAATGTACGAACAAGAACTGTGGTCGCCCCGCGCGTCCAACTACAGAGTCCACAACTGATATCCTGTGCGAACGCTGCTCTTTCGCTTGTTTCCGCTGCGGAGCCGTTATGCCTATTGCACCTGCTACTACAATGTTGGAATGCGCTGCTTGCGCTGGTATGTGGGATATTGGTGTTTTGGGGTATGAATGCGTTATGCAGCCTGGATGTAAGGGCGCTGTTGCTACTCTAGATGTCCCGGGACTGAAGAAATGGAGTACACAGGTGTATGAAGAGAGGCTAGAGGGTTTGGACACTGCGTTTGGGGATGAGGTTAATGCGCTGACAGAGTATTACTTTGAGCTGGGTATCTAGCGGTTGAGGAGTCTGGGGTTGTAGAGTACTATGAGGGAGGGGTGGTATGTGTAGTCCTTGCGTAGTCATTGTATGGGGAACGTGAAACGTGGGGTGTCTGAGAAGAGGGAGGCGTAAAGCGATGTAGACCATTATGGAAATGGAACTCAAATGACAACCTTGTTAACTTGATGAGATATTGCCACTGATTCTTCTTTTTCCTACTCTTGGCACACGGAATGTTCTTTGAAGATTTTATTTTCCTATCGTCATAGTGACCCAGAAGATGTTGCATTGCAAGCATACCAAACCGACAAGACATGGCTTCCCTGTGTGGAGATGTTAATATTTTTCTTTTTTTTTTTTACTCAAAAAAGGAGAAAGCGCACATATATATCTATATTTATATATTGCATGGAGGGCCTTTTCTAGGCAGATGAAAGATTTAGGGAAAAAACAGCAAAAGGGCTCGGAACGACACGTGATTTCGAAACACCGACGTCATTTTCAAGTAGATGGAAAATTGATGTGGATTGCAGAATTCAAGGGAGGCTGAGTTCTAGCTTCAAGGAGCAGAGGTCAGAAAGAAAAGAGCCGAGTGGCGAGCGATGTCTGATGCCCGTATCGAAAGGTTGTCGAATTGATCTTTAGCGCTGCAAATGAACAAGGACGTACGAAATTTCGCCCGCGATTTGGTGCTGCCATTCCGCCATTGCGAGCTGAGTGATAGATAGGGGCACTTCTTCGCGCAACGTATCGACCTTCATCTGAGATTTTTCGTACACATGGCATTTGCAGAGATAGTAGGTCTTGTATTGCTGGATTTCTGTCCCGCCCGATAAAGAGCTTTGTTTCGTAGGTATAGCCCTTTATTTTTATTTTTTGGAAACGAAACCCCCCTTATGGATATGTGATGCTGATGGAACAGCGTGTGTTCATTGCTTCCTGAATGTGCTGAACATGCCCAGAGTTTTTTTTTTCTGATCTGCATATCGTAATTGTACTTGCAAGCTGATATTTTGCAGAAAACATAAAAAAGGCCAGAGATAATTTCGCGCGTGGGTGGAGTAGTGATAGTGGAATCGCGATTTTAGACGAAGTGCGCACATGACGATAGTACCAAACACTTCAGGCTTGTGAACATTACTCACGTTTGCCTCGATTTTTGTTTCTGCATGGTTACATATTTCATGAGAGTATGGCGAGGGGCATAGGGAGGAGGAGCAGAGCGAGGTATACTTCGGCGAGGAGAACTGGTGTCATGGGCCCTTCCGCTAGGCCTGAGCGAAGAGGGGCATTCATCGTCCAAATGTCCCACACGTAGCAGATACGCCCGTAGCACCTCACAAACGTTCTGCAATCTTTCAAATCCTCCAAACACTTCTCACCTCTTGAATCTCTGCACACATGGGGATGCGGCTCAAGACCCCGGCTTTCGTAGGACTGGGGTAGGCCAGCATTTTCCAGCCACACCACGCTTGATGCAAACGTTGGCAATATCTGGGAGCACAACGACTAGCGGATCGGAAAAAGTATGTGTTTGCGCACACTCTCGGCCACCCTGCGATCGGTAACGTTGTGATAAGGTGTTATAATCAGTGATGATGGATGAAACACAGCGTGTGAGCCACGTAATGCACAGCGCAGGGCTGATGTAGGGCCCAGAGAGACCGTTGATCGATAAAAAGATGGATGTTGAGTAGTGTTTTGCGACGCATTTGGTACGGAATTGGTGTTGGAAGGTGGATATGATAACATGAGCCAGCGTTAGTGGCGTTGCTGGAGAGAGCCATTCTTGACCCGAGAGCCTCACTGTGGCTTGGTATATTGACATTGCAAACATTCGATGATCTGATAGACACCATCGACCATAGGATAGGCGAGACTCCTTCATATCATAGGTTGGGTGGTACGTGAAGGGTACTGGTGTTTGGATGGAGATCAACATCGTTTTCAAAATCGTCTGCCAACGTCCCTCGCAATCCATCCGCCCTTCAATCTCAATCTCCAGCGTCCTCCCTACGAGAGCTTCGTACCATGAAACTCTTCACCTATGAAACCTGGGGTGTGTCTAGTACCGGTTTCGAACCATCGCACACATTCGTTCGCTCGTACTTTGTCTCGCCGATCATACTGCTCCCCGAATTTGATCGTCTTGGATAGTATCCGATATGCCGCTCCGCCACTGAGAAAATTAAGATTTGCTACCCCGCAGGCTCCAGTAAGAAGCAGAACGACAGCATCAGCTCTATTCGACCTCAGCCATCTGCCCGCGGGCCGGTGTTTCGTCAGAGACACTTCTGAGGTACGGCTTTACGTCTGCACTTGGGGATGAGGATTGCTTATTCTTGAATGACTATACTTTGGCTAATGCAAGAAATCTTCGGATATCTTACTGGATCCCTAAGTCATCGTTTCCACTAGTGTTTTCACACCATCTAGCTGACATGCTCAAGAAGGCAGTGGCTACGGCCTCTTTTTCGCCTCTGGTCTCGACCCCACGGAGTATATGACTACCAAGAACAACTACTTTATCAGTGTGATTATCTAGTACCGGCTGGGTGCGTTCGGCATTCTGTCGAGCCCAGACGTGAAGAAGAACGATGCCCTTAACGCCTGACTGCTCGACATGAACTTCGCCCTGAAATAGGTCCGAAATAATATCGGAAAGTTTGGAGGCAATTCTTGGAGAGTTACGCTTGCTGGGGAGAGTGCGGGAGATGCGGTCGTACTATACCAACTTCAAGCCTACAGTGGAAAGCAGAGGGAGACGCTATTCAACGTCATCACAGCGAGCCCATGGGTACCGTATTGATACGCCTACGACGATTAAGAGCCCGCTGCTGCCTATGGGGAGCTCGACGAAGCATTAGGCTACCCAATGGCGCCCAAGCCATGAAGTGTTTACGTGCAGCTGACACTGTTGTCCTGCAAAATGCGAGCGCAAAAGTCTTGGAAGCCGGACTATTTGGAACCTTTTCCTGCTTGCCAATCACCGATGAAACCTTCGTCGAGAATCGTCATTCTACATCTCCGGCCCGCAAGTCCCTTTGGGGTGACTCTTCCCACACTGCTTCTGGAAACCTAGACTAAACCCCATCATTGAACTCATAATCCTTGTCCCACCGCTGTTGAAGTTAGTAGAATGCACGTACTCGGTGATGGTATGGACTTACTGTATCCCAAGGCTTGCTTCCATCGACAAATCTGAGGTCAGTACCAACCCGAATCACATTTTTCGGATCATAGTTCAATGTCGATGTATGTATCTTGTGCAGTCAGTGACTGCAGCCTCACAACGTGGTTGTCGTGGTAAACTCACCGTGAATGGAGTGTGCAGCACAACGTCGCCTACTTCATAATTGGTCACCAACCATCGTCGATCGAAGGTGTCAGAGTACTCTCGAGGGCCATCAGCCAGCAGTCCAGTCGATAGCATGTTTTGATTGAAAGCGTCTTTTGTTTCCTGGTCGGTAAACCCGCTTTCTGCAGCTTTTCTGGTGAAGTCTGCTTCTACCTCATGACCAAGGGTATGGCCTGTAACAACCATCAGCGTCGTCACTCGTCGCTACACAGCGCACGGACGCACCATTATCTAGATAGATCAGTCCTCCTCCGGTCAGACTGATGTTGCTCATTGGAACCCACGCGGTAACGGAAGTTGGCTCTCCGTGCCGGAGGAAGATCTGATTGTAATGGACACCAATAGCTTTGTTACCCGGCGTGTTGTTGCGCAGCAAGCTTTTGCGAACACCAAGGGCACTATCACCTCACCCTGTCATGCGAGCAATGAAATCTTTCTGCACTGGGTGCTTGCAAAAGATCTCCTTGTACCAGTCTGCATAGTGTGCCTCGAGTGCGAGCCCCACAAACTTCTCGGCTGTAGCTTCTCCAGGCTTCCCGTTCCCGGGTGCTGCACCGGCACCAATGCCAGGATAATCGGCAGCATTCTTCTCAGAGTCGAATATACTGTCTACGGGTTGAGTGTTTGGTTTCAGCACGCCACTCGGGGCAAGCATCTTGAAGTACTCTTTGCGGGCTTTGAGAACGTCTTCTTTGGGCAATAGCCCCTTCAAGAAGACGTAACCATGTTCGTCGTAGCGACGACGCAGCTCTTCAATAGGCAGATGTGGAGGACTCTAGCAATTTGCCGACCTGACCAGGTCGCAGCAGGCCATCTTTTACGTAGAGCTTCTTTCCGCCGAAACTCGGCACGTCTTGCTCCGGTGATAGTGCGTGCGGCATGGTGATCAAGGAGTTGGCAAGAAGTTGTAGATGGTTCTAAGGTAATGCCCAAAGACTGCAATACAGCAGGAGTGTACACCATGGATTGATGAATGATCTTGTAAGGGCTTCAACCAGTGTTGCTCGCCCCGCAGCTGTCTTGGGCACATAGTATCACGAGTACGGGCAAAGTTGCCTCTTTGGATGCCGCCAATTGTGGGGGAAGAAGCGGGGCGGGGCGGCGAGTTGTCTGGGCTGCGAGTTTTCTCTCTCCTGCGCGCAAGCGACTCTCGATGCCCATGGTTACTAAGACGCGAGCTATGGTTGGATCCGGCGCTCCTCATCTCGGCGCATCTTTCTCATCCTGGAGCCTGGCATGCAACATCGTCGCGCATGTCCAACATTCGTAAATTAGCCCGCACTCTGACACCATCCCGCTATCCAACACCCCCAGTGTGACCTATCACAAATGCCATGGTACCAATCCTTATCCTGTTATTGTACGAAAGGAATATCGTTTAACTCTTTCTAGCAATCGATGCCGCTCGCGTCACTATCGATGTAAGTTTCCACATGGTGACGCGGGGAAATAGCGGGCTTGCAGACTAATGATCCTGCGATAGGTGACGGCAAACAGCCGAACTGCGGGAGATGCGAGCACGCCAAAAAAGAATGTGTATACGAACATGGGAGACGCTTCCGACGGGCATCCATATCGGATTCTTTTAGCGTCGCACAACCTTGGGTGTCATTCCCTCCTCGAAGTACGATGTTATTGATGTGCGCCGTAGCTCTCGCTGACAGCGCGCGGCAGTTCAATTCCTAGACGAGTCGAGTGAGATCCGCTCACAGTACATCCAGGACGGCTACTCTCCTTTCAGCAGCCCCTCCACCCACTATCAATCTCCTCGACCCGCTTCTGTAAGCGGCCAAAGTAATGCCTTAACTCCCAACTCGAATTTGTTTACTCCAACCGAGGGCCTCACGGTTTTGTCGTTGCTGAACTCTGCGTCGCCGGTTCAGCATCAGGCTCCTTCTCCACCCGTGACGCACGATCGGCGGCCCAATAGAAGCGCATATCAGCGACAGGAAGATGTAGGCACTAGTACTTTTGTCTATCAACAGCCTCCTGGTGAGCCTGTGTTATGGCCGCTGGAACACGAGCAGGAGGCTATGCTGCTTCAGCACTATATTGAGAATGTTTCTTTATTTGTGAGTCTTTCTATTGCCACCAAAGTATCCAACTGACCATGATTAGTTTGACATGGTCGACACTAGAGACCATTTTGGTGTGCACATCGTCCAAATGGCCAAGCAAAATAGCACCTTGATGTATGCAGCCTTCAAAGGCCACGAGAAGAGCAAAGCTGACCATGATGACAATGCAGGAATGCTATCCTTGCTTTGTCTGCACGTCAGCTTAGTCGGATTGCGCACTTTGATCCTTACATCGCAGATGCATACTATCAAAGATGTTTTGACACGCTGATTCCCGCATTGAACGACAACTCCACGATCAAAGAGGAGCCCCTACTCGCAGCGACCATTATACTCAGACTTCTGGAAGAAATGAACATATCTGTCGTCGGGAGTGACCCTCAAGGTCATCTCTTTGGTACCCAGGCGATTATCCGCGCTGCCGAGCAATCGTATGCTGCTGCGTCAGGGCCAGATCGCCGACAGGCTATCTATTGGGCTGCTTTCCGTCAGGAGCTCTGGATCTCGTTGATGACGCAAAAGGCGTTCAAACTTCACATCTTTCCCGCGGATCGCTCGCTCGAACCCGCCACAGACTCGATGTGGGCTACGCGCACTATCGCACACCTCGGAGACGTGAGCAATTTCGTCTTTGGAGAAGATAGAAACAGTATCGCTCGCTACAACCAGCTCATAGACGAGAACAAGTCGTGGAATCAGTGCAGGCCTGACAGCTTCGATCCATACTACTACCGCCAAAACCATGATTGCAGCGGGAACAATTTTCCGGACATTCGTTTACACCGGAAGGAGCATGTCATGGGCATGCAGTACAACCTGTTGGCTCACACGTTACTGATTGTTCATGATCCATCGATACCGCAGCTTGGACCTGCACACAAGGCTTCTCGTGCTGTAGTGGACAAAGCAGTACAAGAAAATGTGCGCATACTTTGTGGTGTGGCCCAGTCGAATCCCAAAGTTTTCCCCTGCAAATTTGTCGCCTGCTATGCGATCGCACTAGGTGAGTACACACTAAAGGCACGCTCATACATGCTTCTCTTCATAGAATGCTGTTCTTAGTACAGTCTCTGACATTTGCAGTTGGCGATCGGTTTACCATACGAGAAGAGCAAGAAAGCCTTCGCGATCTATGGTACAAATGTGAACAGACACACGCCTTTCCTCCCACTGCTATGATCAACCAACTCGAAGAATCTTGGGGTTGGCATAATTATTAAGCTTTGATACTAGCTGTTATTGTAATGCTTCCAATTTAGCCCGATCTTCAAGTTTCTTTACCCAAAGCGGACATGACCCTAGTTCAAGGCACGAGTATCGACGAAGTGTGCATCATTTCCGAGACCCGGAAATATATGCGGCCAATGCCCCGGTCGCTCTTCATGCTTTTGGGTAATGGGCGGAAACATTCGTCCTTGATTCCTTGGTGTAGCGATCTGTTGATGGAATGCTCGGATCTGCTCATATCCATGCCCCAGCGTGAACCACGGCGTTTCGCGTCCCTTTCCATCTAAGTGATCAAAAATCTCCACCGGCAGCTTGTCAGGAGGCAGCTTTGCCATCACCGGCTGACTTCCTCGGTCCAATAACTGTACAATATGGTATGCGGTGTGGCGCTGCATTGCATCCTTTCCAAGCACAGCTTAGTTATCGAATTCAACTCGGATGAGTATTCATCTCCTACCGGTTGCGCTTCATTCCATATCTGGCCTTTAGGATCTTGTTTACTCCTCGGTCGCATATTCCCTGTGCACAAGCAGAGCATAGTGATGCCAACTTGCCAGAAGTCAGAAGCCGCGCTGAAGGATGGAAATTCTGGAGCGTCGTACCCAGGCGTTCCTTCGCGTTGGTTTTTGGCATGATTCTCGCTTTTTCCCCGTGCCAAGTAGTCTTCAGATATAGCGCATCCAAAATCGGCAAGCTTTGCTACTATCCGGCCGTACTTGGTGGTCAGCAGGATGTTTCCAGGTTTGATGTCTCGATGATGTATCTTACTCCAGCCTGATTGAAAGATCTCGTCATCAGTTATTTCTGGCTTGGGGCCGCGATAGCAATATGCAATCGCTCCACTTGTATGGAAAAACCAGTTCCAAACTTTTCGCTCGTTTACACGTTTACCTTTCCCCACCTCAAATACTAGGGTATCTAGACTACCTAAGCTGCAGTATTCCAGATACACTGCTGCTCTCACGAGTGACTCGGCTAGGAAATGATCTACCATTGTGGCAATGTTCATATGGTCGCTGATTTGGTGCAATATCTGGATTTCTCGGTGGGTTATGTTGTGTTCAAACTCTTTGGTCCCGAAACATTTCTCAATGAATATCGTACCTCGCGCTCTTGGGTTGTTGCATGTCGCCTTATTGATGCCAGCATCAAAGCCACCGTTTTGGGTACCCAGCCTTTCGACTACTTTCCATGATTCTCTTGGTTTTGACTGGTACCCCACGGAGAGCCTTTTGTAGTGTTGTACCATGATGTATAGACTTTTTGGTCCTGGGATATAGGTTTTGGAGGCAAAGGCTAGGGAAGATGCGGTCGGGCCGTTACGGTTGTGCTCGCGAGCTTCAAACTTAGCACATGGGTACCGTACGGTAGGGCGCTCGTGGATGTTTGCCCCGCTAGCTAGTCTTTGACAGCTGCGAGCAGTCACCTTACCGACGGTATCACAATATCAATTCACATATACTTACTACGCGCTCTCAGTATTTCCAATAACCATCGCTTACATCATTGCACCCGAACAGTCACTCGTGAACTCCCATTTGCTCTCAAAATTCACATCGACACCCTTTGACAGCGGATTATGAACTGCAGTGGACCCTCATTTGGCATATACCTTACCTCGCGCCCTGACGGGATACCACGGAACGTCCCGGGTACACCAACATCTTTTCTCTGCCAAGAAGCTTTGTAGAATCGATCCTATCTGCAAGCTATACTCTGTCTGGTAGAGATCACTGGGGAAATGGGGGATCTACAGTACGTGGAGCATATGGAGAACGCAAAGGTTGTAGCAGGGGACAGCGACCTTTTGAAAAGGGAACTTCGGAAATTATTTTGCCTCCAAATGCCAAAAGAACGAAGCCTACGCTGTCGGATTCTGGAAGATCATGGACTTGAAGTTGATCTGCGCTCAGGATTCGCACAAAACGTCTTGTTGAAGGAGAATGCGGAACATGATTTTAAAAATTATTTGAGGCGGACGTGGTGATGGTTTCTGCGATGCGTTGCTCATTGTGATTTGTGACTGGAAGTTTCTGGAGATCGGGGCTTTGTGTAAAGTTCCATGCGCCTTCCTGATCAGCGTTCGAGCCACGTCATTTGTGTCATAGGAAACGAAAACCTAGTTATTCAGTAATTTAACAATGTAGGTTTCTCCAGGGAATGGGAGATTGAATGTGCTACTCTGCAAAAGGCTGTTACCGTAGTAGCTGAAACACCAGCGGCGAGTAGAAAAGGTCTCATACCAGCACCAAGGAGACAGCAGCTTGAACCTTGGCTTCCCACAGATAATTTGATTGAGGCGTTAGCCGCGTTGCTTGAGGCTCATTTTTTAACGAATGATCCCACGGATGTTCGAAGTCTACAGCGCAACAAGACCATACGGATGTGGTTGTGCAAAAAAGGGAGGATATGAGTAGCTCGTCAAATATGAGAAGAAGCATTTGGCGCTATATGGCAATTGATTTGTTAACGACTTTTCTCTGACGCGATGCTGGTCGAGTTTTTTTTGGTGCAATGGGTCGAATGTTTGTGGCAGGCAATCGATGGTAGAGTGTTGGTCTTTGTATGGTGCAGATGACCGCTAGAGGTACAAAACGGTATTCAGAACGTTCCGAGCCTTCCCAGTGCCAGGTTCTGGGACGTGAATCTCACTACCTTCTCCAAGCTGCGCAGTTTAAACACGCCTTTTCCAGTCATACGCTTTCCCCATCTGAAGTATCCAAACAGTTGCTTCATGTTTTGCTGGTTTGCTGACTTTATCGTTTATCTCGAACTTCCGAAGTATCCAGCATCGGCCAGCTTTACCTACTTACTCTTTCATAAGCAAGTTTTTCCTTTGATCGTTGGACAAAGGTTGGACAGCCAGATTCTGGCTGAAAGCAAGGGGGAAAGCAACGCGAAAACGCAAGGAAGGCCATCGAGTCTGGATATGCCTGCAAAGGTAGATCGTCTCGGTCATGACAAGTGTTCGACTACACCTCAACGCTCATCGTGCTTCTCGGCCTATCGCCACCACCCCTCGCATCAAGTGTTAGGTATTACACACTCTCCCAACTCCATTATATGCAGCCCAATGTGATCATCAATTCAAAGCTTTCCAGATGATGTCGTTTCTGAATAATGTTGTTTCTTGAGCATGCATCATTCTCTATTTTCAACCCCAATGTTGATCTTGCCGGCTCGCTTCCGCATTTGATGTGCATGCACAGCCGCGTTACCAAGTTTACGGGGATGATCATCCTCAACAAAAACAATTTCTTTGTCCCGCGCAATGTTGCGTTATAGGGGACTTGCAAATGCTTGTCATACTACTAGCTGGTAGCTAGCGGATGTGTTATCGTTTAGAGTGTTGCGATGAATGATCCTCTTCAGGTGTCTTGCGTAACCCGCGGAAGAATTTGTCGTATAGCATCGCCACCTAGGCCCACCGAATATATGCGTATCGCGAATGTCTTGGATTTGGCTGAAAACGAATATGCCGACCGCGAATATAAAAACGTTCCAGGGTTGGTTGGAAACGAGGCACATGCAGCCGTTCTCAGCACAATGTCCGCCCCCAAAATCCCCCGCTCGCATAGGGGTCAATATTCTCTGAGCCGTGCGTACCTTCTAGTGCGTCTCTTGCATGCTTCGGTACTACCATTAGTGTGGATAGGGAAGTGTGAGCTGGCATGGTCGTCTGATGTCTGGATGATGTGGGGGACGTGCTGCAGATGTAATGATCCGCTTTGGGTCTACTCCGTGGTGCCGTACAAGTATATAGACGTAGTTGGGAGCAGACTTGGGAACAATAAATCAGATCGGCATAATAGGTTTATATCTAGGTATTGCAGATACTCGTTTAGGCAGCCTGTAACCTAGATAGGAATCGATCATGCCGATCTGATCAATTGTTCCCAAGTCTGGTTGAGAGTGGTTGTGATCTATTATCTATCACTGCTACATACGACTGCTGAAAGGACTTTATGACATCATAGCGATCAGTATACCATCGATCGCACAGGTTCCAAAGCTTGTCTTGAGGCTTGACTAGTGACAGGGCATCATCCCCTGTCAGACATTCGTTCCATTCAAGGCTTTCCGCAAGGCGTCTTCATCCTCGCTTAAGCTACCACGCCGACCTGCTTTCATCTATCTAATCTCCACTCTACGTAGATGATATGTCATTTATCATGCCTTATATGCGAATCAATGCGCGATCCGAAATAGCCTTGATATTAATACCTTTGCGTATAACTTGGGCGGGGAGCAAACTACGTAGTCTGGCTAATGGCTATATCTCAAAGACTGTTCGGAGGCGTAAGTCACTACTCGGGTCTGCTTTATTGCAAGAGGAAGTAGCGATAACAAGGGCCAAGTTCTGTACTCAGTTGCCCAAAGCTACCTGCTGCTCTTGGTCTTTCCACAAGAACACTAGCATCGAACTCTCCAATGATGAATCAAATCTCGTTATATACCCCTAGGCTGGGTAGATGATAGGTCACAGAAAATAGGTCGATTTTATATGCCTGCTAGCGTTGCTACGCGACGCATGGACTAACCGTGCTACGGGTATGAGGCCAGAAATGCGGTCTAGTGGATCAGCCGGTTGAGTAAAAGCTGTCGATCATCTTCCCAGGAGGGCATGGAGCTATCCTCTGCGCCAAGTGCAGGACGATGGTGAGTTTGCACGCGGGTCTCAGTAGCGGTTCAGAATAATTTCACCGTGGAAACGTTTAGAACTTTGACTATTAAATATGTACATTAAAGTTGAAATGCAGATATGAACACTACCAAGTTCTACAATGTATGAGACAGGACCAAGCGAGCCTGCACTCAATTAAAACTGTCGAACTTTGCTGTGCCATGATATTTGCTCCTGATACTTTATTGCATACGTTTCGTGATTACCTTCGTGTACTCCTCCATCGCTCTTCGAGCTCCTTTGCTCTCGCTGAAGCTTCTCGGCGTTTTTTTGCCTCCATTTCCGCCTGACTTTGCTGATAATCCGGTAATTCATCGTCAAACTCCTGTGGATCGTTTAAGCCTAACATCTCTAGTTCCGCATTGACTGCATCCATCTGTGGAGGGGATTGCCACTGCTGATACGAGGTCATAGGGGCGTTAGGTACCGGTAGCGAGTGATTGAGCGCGGGAGCCGCTCGCGATGAAACGAGCGGTGGGGGTTCGAAATTTTGCCAGTCATCTCTATGTTCACGCTGAGGTCGTCGTGTAGGTGGCGTACGTGATGATTCTTGGGCATGCTGGAGGGGCAGAGGGACGATATCATTGGTGTTTCGCCGCGCGAAGAGCGAGCCCTGCAGTCGTGGCGGGCCAGCAGGCGAGAACGGTTCAGAGTCGCTCGGTAGGCCGGTCATTGCCTCTGCGAAGAGACGGAACTGTGAAATGTCTGTAAAGGGCTCGGTAGGCGAGAGCCACGTTGTATGGGGGCGGGGTCTATTCGATATGGTGGCGCGCGCTGTTGGATTCGATGTGGTCTCGGGAAGGGTGCGAGATTGCGGTGGTGTTGTCGTTTTAAAACATGGATTCATGGAAACAGCGCGTTGTTGGTGAGGCCGCGTTGGCTGGGACTTTAGAGGTATGGAATAGGCCTGATACTGCAAAGTGTCCGAGTAATCTGAAGCTGAAGAGTGGGCTCGAGGAGGAGTTACCCGGTCTTCGTAGGAAGAATAGCTGAGATCATACGGCGAATTAGGCATACTCTGAGAGTAACTATGACAGTGATGTCCATATGTATCCACGTTCAAAGCGGTAAACCGTTGTTGGTTTGGCTGGTATGGTCCTGGTCGAAGATGCATTGTGTCCACTTGGCTAGATGACTCATGTCGAAGGAGGCCACGCAATGATGCTGGCTTGCGAGGCTTTCCAGAATTCGAGGGTGATGGTGGTAGCGGCTTGTGAAGGTCCGAGCTGTTGGATATCGCTGGTATCCTCGAGGGTGCAGTTGGACTAGCGGAGTGTACGCTAATTCGGTGCGACGTCGTTTGATATGCTGACTGCTCCAGCATGTATTCTCGCCCTTGTGTCCGCCTTGTTGAAGCGGGCGTGTTAAGCCATAGTTCATTTTCGGCCTGCGAACGACTAAATGTGTGATTTCGCTGGGCCATGATTTCGACACGTTCGTCTTTTGTTGAGTTGATATCGACTTGCAAGAGAAACAGATCGGAATCCGCGACCGACTTTGTCATGGGCGGAAGGACCTTAGGCTTACAGTGAGAAATAATCGTCGGGATCGTCAGCAGCTGGGGTCGGGTAGCATCCTCAAGGGAGATGTATCGTATGCAGATGGATTCAAGGCTGGAGGCAGGGGTGCGTACACTAGGCCCAGATGCTTGGTGTTGAAGCGGATGCAGCAATGGCGCTGCGCTACTGCAAGACTGTAGTAGTAGAGTGAATTTGGACGACGCTGACAGCCGGCTTGCAGATCTGACAGGTTCAATTCTTCTATGGTCCGGAAATGCCGGGTATATGGTATCATCAGGCGGGACGACAGCGTAGTATATGGGCGGAACGGTTACCGCGGCGTAGCATTAGGGTGGCAGTGGTAGCCGCGCGTAGAGACAGGGGGGGTTAATAGATTGCTATGTGTAGACGATGGAAGGGACCATCCTTACAGAAAGGTACAAAAATTACCTGATAAATGCTCATTTCAATGCCCCAACAAGGCGGAGGCGGAGGCGGATTCCAACTGAAAGGCTCGCCTTGCCGGAAATGGATGCGCACTTGAGGAGCACGTCTGGCACCATTTGAAAGGATTCTGAGGCGGCTTGCTGGCCTAATGCTTCAGGCCAACGCTCGCACAAGGTCCGTCATATTCAATACGGATACGGCACATGAAGGTCCCTTCGAACGCCCCGCTCATGGTGACATGATGCGTAGTCAAGCGCAAGCGGTGAGACTGAGGTGCTCCATGGTCACTCGACCATTGTGCAGCCAGCCGCTTGCTTCAGCTCTCCGCACATAGAAGACGATTAACATGCTGGATGAAACAACGAAGTGGCAACAATCCCACTCCGCGGATGTAACAAGGAGAGCGGGTGGCAGTCGCAACGGGAAAGGCAATCATCCATAATGCGATGAAAGACGGCGCGCAGGCACTGCCCCGCCTAATTTTAGAAGGAGGTGCGCTAAACTACAACGTGGCAACTAACCGAGGCTCCAAGCACCCACCCCTGTCCTTCCGCTCCCTCGCATTGTCAGCCACAAGCATCACCTTGAAACATGATGACTTTACATTGACACCCACCCTAAAGCGTCTCAGAAACTTTTTTCCGCGCTCACGATGTAGTTTTTCGCGCATCTTGGCTGCTGATGCCAACCGTATCCCCTGAATCGGTGCGCTTATCCTGCGACATGCTACCCAGATACCCAAGCGACTGGTGTCATCCTGAACGAACCATAACTACGCATCAGCTCCGCATTCTTATCTTGTTCATCTTCCCGCTCGATTTTAAGCGGGGCGCCGAACGTCATTCAACTGGTATCTTCCATGGGCTACAAACTCAGAATAGCAATGGTTCTGCGTGCGATGACTGCTTCCGCAAACGGATGTTCAACCGCGGGCTTGGGCGTGACGCTCCTCAGCAAGGCAGGATCCTCCGTCACCTTCCGCTTTGATATCGCAACCTCGTCAAGCTCATTTCTCGCCATGCAAGGTCGTGGACATCCCATAGATAGTCAATCGTAATTCATATGGATTAGTCTCTTCGTGTGCGCCTGAGTCTAGGTTCCCAGGAGCCACTCCGCAGCAACGGGTCGTCGAGATCAGCGTGGTGAAAGCGTGCGAACAGCGGCCCGAATTATTTTATCCCGATGCTTTTTCATAATTCAGTCCCATCACTCGTGCGCTCTTTGTAGCTTCCATTGAACTAAGGTCAAACTTGTTTGTATTTACGTCACCATCTCTTCATCATGTGTAAAGCGCATGCGTAAGGCACAAAGATGTCATCTGTCGCACGTATTACATTTCGGAAATCAAAGGAAGGCGTAACTCCGGTCTTTTGGTACTCGAATATCTTGGAGTTCGCCAATTACTGGTCTTTGAGGGTGCGCAGCGATTCGCAAAAATAAACGGTTCTCGAGCAATGCCAGCTACCGAAAGCCTGAACGGACCAACGGTTGGGCCGTAGGTCGTTCAAACCTTTTGATAGACATGGCAGTATATATTACACTGGACCTATGCTGACGCCGCAGGTGAAAGAGTATATTGTGGGTTATTTGCGTCTACAATCCACCAGGCTCTAATAATTAGGCCCTCAGAATGACACAAATTTCATCCAGGTTTACTGAATCCTGTGACACAGCACATGAGTATCTGCTAATAACAAACCGTATCTCTGAGCAACCGCCCTCGGGTATAACAAATACGGGCATTCTCAGCCACTGACAATTGGGTTGGCTGTGCTGGACACGAAGTCTACCTTACCATCAGACGAGGGCCACCGAAAGACATTCTGCATCCATCTTCTCATAGCCCTGCGTGTAGTCAATACGAGATACTGCGCTTGATACAAGTGTACTGTACTATTACCAGCAGACAATGATCATCGATTCTCTCTGCAATATAATGGCTACACTATCACACTTTCCTTGATGAAAAGAAGTGCGAGAAGGATCTCCATACAACCATGTACTGGAAGAATCGCATATGGTTTCACCTTTGCTTTTATTCTAACCCTGCACCTGCTTGTAGTCTGAAACAGCCCAATCTCGTATCGTGGTTTGGTACGTTTCTAATCGAGCTGCAAGTCCGTATACTTATTTTCGGCTTTTGCATGTATATGCGAAGTTGATCTCGAGACAACGGTACGTGAAGACGGTGTCCATACAAAAGCTACGTTTTTCTGATGGGGGGAAAACCGCCTTTGAAGGAATACTATTGAATGAGAACCATATGACTTAACACGCTCGACAGTATCGCCATAGACATTCAATGCCGGTGATTCGTCGACATACCCTTCAAAGCTTCGTATCACACGACGAGCATGGCGCCTACACTGTCCACTATAGCCTTGATCTGTGAGTTTACATTGCGCCACCGTATCAAGATGTGCATGAGCATTCATCCGCCCAAGCATTCTATATAAGCCGCCCAAAGCCAGTGTGCTCTCTCTTACACACACAACCAGAATATTAGACTCCAATATACCCTAAAGAAAGCAAGAGATCAAATCCTACTGGTATCACAACGACACAGTCAGCACCCATAATCCCATCATGTTTCCAGGCGGTCGCTCACGCTATCCCTATCAATACTCCCTACAGGATCCCAAAAACGGCGGCGGTTTCTTCCCCGACCGCATATACTCGCATACTCCAGGCGCGCTACGTGGAGAGACACGCTACAACCATGTCTTTGGCACTGGCTCAAGGAACTGGAGCTACGCTGACCAAGGAAGGTATGGAAGGTTTGAGCCTTATGATAAGAGGGGGCTGTAGAGGTTGAGGCGGGGCTGGTGGGAGTGAGTCAACATCTCAAATAACGATGGGGAGATTAGGGTAGCACGGAGTGGAATGTGATCACATTGTGACGGGAGCGTGGCGGGAATTCATGAAATTTAGTAATTAAGCACAATTCTCATGATTTCATCATGTTACCTATCTCTTGATATGCAATTGTGAAATCAGTCGCAGATACTGCCAGTGACCGTGATGGCCATCCATTTACCCGTAGACTTCTTGCCACTCTAGGCGTCTAGTATTCTCTGGACATCCTCTCTTCTCCGCCGACCGATCAATCATTCTTGACGAAAGAGAATAGCTGCCGAAATTGGTCATAAGGAATTGGTACCGCATTCGGTTGAGCATTCCACTCGGCGTACTTCTTGATCATTCTTGCCTCGTCACTGTTGATCTGGTCTGCAGAAATGGGAATCTCCAGAATGCCATTCCCCGTAGTCAGACGGGCGAGCAACTCGACATGACCTGGAGGATTTCCTTGCTCTGTCCCGTTGGCCATGTGAAGATCCCGTCTGACATTCTGAGGTGCGCTTGGAAGTGAATGTGGTAGAAGCTGATAAGGCGACTGATATGAGCCTGACTGTGCACGGTATATTGTGGAGTTGGTTTTTCTCCGAGCAAGTTCCAGTAGATCGTGGTCGGGAGTCTTCGTAGGAGACACAGGGATGACGGATGACGGCCGAAAGTCAGGTTTTGGATGTGCGCCTGCCTCTACACTGCCCATCATCTCTTGTTCGTTCGTGCCATTTTGGCCATCTTCCAGAGATCTACGTGATGATGCCTGTTTTGTAGGGGACTTCAGATTTTTCTTTTGTATCTTTGCTGCGGGCTCGGTCGGCTCTGAAGTCTCCAAGCCTGCTGCAGCGGAACACCGAGTGCTCCGACGTGTTGTCATTTGGGGAAGCGCCTCTACGAGTCCTTTATACTTTTGTGGTGAAGTTTTCCCCTCGATGGCTTCTTTGGTCTCACGCTGTTCGGATTTTCGCGGTCGGCCCACTATGCCGCCATATCTACCGCGTTTGCGCTCTCCCGATTGAACAACAGGCTCGCTCTTCCTCTTTAAGGCCTTGCGTGAGTTTGGAGGCAGTCTATCCAGATTCGATGGCACCGCATCAGCTTCAGCCGCGAGGAGGTAAGCAGGTGTCGGCTCAGAGGGAGGGGCTGCCTGGTCCTTAGCCTCGTGCTCAGTAGTAAGAAGCAAGCCTGTGTCAGACTCTGGGAGCACAGTTGTTCCCTCCTCTTCTGCAGAATATTATGTTAGACAGACTACTGTGAGGGTATTTTTTCTACTCACCATTCTGTTTCTCGATTTCTTGCTCAAGACGTGAAGTTGAAGGTGAGACTGCGACAGAGACATTCTCATCCTCGGCTGGCACACTCTGGGGTCTTTCAGGAGCTGCTTCTGCTGCAGCTGTCTCGCCTTTGATATCATCAGCAAAAGTTTCGTGACTCAAGAATTGTTTCACTAGTACACTCAAGACTGCCTGATCTCGCAAACAGCGCCACGAGTCGGTTGGTAGTGCCATAACCAAGACTGAAGACTTACTTTGATTAGAAGCCTTTACACTTAATCTACGCCCCTTACCCATTGGTTTCTTGACCTTTTTTGGGCCGGACAAAACATCTTCTTTCGGTAGATATCGACCGTTTGGGCCGCGAGCCTTCCCACCACCAGCATCTCGCATAGGCTCAATCTCTGTATCTTCACTTCTAGAAATCAAGCCTCGTGATTCATCGAAACTGATCAATATCGATTTGACAGTATCAAAACCGTCTCGTGTCGCCTCAATTTCAGCACCATGGGTTGAGTCATTGGAAAGTGTGGTTCGCGATGGATGTTCAGTTTCAGTCATGATACCATCCGGCTCAGAAGTATCATCTTGATTCAGTTTGTTAGTGCACGATCCGGCCAGCATAGTATCAATTCGGGGAGAGGTTGTTGACAATTGACCCCTAAAAAGGGCTGGTGGTGGACATGGGTGAGAGTTGGCTTCGAAAATGAACGTACCTGTACGCATCTGAGGTTCTTGCGCAGGCTCCTCTGGTGAAATTGGGCTCTTTTTGCAGTCGTTTTGTTGGGTAGAAGCCGTCAGCAAATTCGATGGTAGATGGACTGGTGTCTGTCGCGCCGGCCCGGGATACTCCTGTTTTTGTGATTGAGAACGGCTTGACGTTGTCGAGCTGAATGGGACCTGAAGCCGAGATTTTGGGGAAGCTACAGGGTTCAAATGTCAGTTACTGACGACCCATATCAAATGATGCACCACTTACCATCAGGTGCCGATGAAGTAGGCGACCTTTTCGCTGCACTCGAAGTCCTCTGCGTGGTGTCAATCGGATACATCACTCCAGGAGCGGCTTCTCCCCGTGCGTTGTTTCGAACCGTAGCTGATGACATTTGTTTGAAGTTTCTGTCGAAGAATGGCCATTTGTCCTGGGCTTTGTTGGTAAGAGACCGGACTCGGCGAAATGCTCTATCCAACTGAGCGAAACCTTGGGCGGTACGAATGATTGCCGTCAATTGACCCTTTTCGATACTTTGAAGATAGTTCTCCTGGATCCATGTCGCAAGCTCGATGTCGTCTTGCAACTCACTCTCGCGAAGGTATAGGTGAATATTCGCTAAGGTTGCGACATCGATATGGCCAAACACTTCCTCGGGTAGCAATGCATTCGATGTAGCGTGATCCGCGGTGTTGTATGGAATACTTGAGCTTGGAGCCATGGTTGCGCAATCCAGTTAGAGCTGTTGCTGTACTTCAGCTGACGCCGAGAGATGATATTCTTTGGAGGAAGGGTGCGATATTTTAGGTTATATATTTGTGGATAGCCAAGTTGCTTGAGGAAGAGGATTAGTTTAGTTCAATGAGGTCGTAAAGTTGTTCTGGTGTTGCTACTGTTGCGCGACAGAACAGCGTTGGCGGTGAGGATTTTTGATCGGGTTGTGGCCGGGGTGGTACGTCACTCAGAGCGCCTGTGCAGCGCAAAGTGCCAAAGCGTAGGTGCAATCAAATGCATTCACTTGAAATATATGTAGAGTACTTTGTTGCAGTGCGCCGATGGATTTTGGTTCATGGCTGGGTTGACTCGAAAAGTGGAGAGTGAGGGTGGTGACAACGAAGGTGAGTAGCCCGTGCTCGTTCCAGAAATTCCGTAGTCTTTTAGGACACCTCAGAACGGCTCCAATGTCATCATGTGACAACGCACTTGCCATTCTAGACACAGCTGTTCCAAAGGGAGTATATTGAAATTGGTTCGATATCCATGTTTGAAAGCCTTGCCGAGATTTATTACAAGACGCACAAGGTGATGAAAATCCCGTTGGGGAACGAAGAGCGGAAAGACGCCGGGAGCCACTCCGCCAGTGATCACTTACGTACACAAAAGAATCAGTCAGATGATCAAGTGACTCGCCCATACTGAACAAGAACGCACTCCAAGAATGGAAACACTTGCTCGATGACAGGACCTGCTGTGGATTCAAAACACATCAGCGGGTGGCAAGTGGCAGCTCGTGCGAAGAAGACTCGCAGCCGTCATTCTCACGTTACACACATGCCCCGTAATCGCCATGCTTTGCCTGAGTTCTATGACTAAACCAGACGCTTCGTCTTAGTTTCTCTTAGCCAGGGGACTGGTCGTGCTTGGACATATCCATTGACACGATGCACGTCGAACAGGTACTCATCTGGCACCCTGCAAGGAAATTCACTAATCCAAATAACCGATAGTCAAGTTCTGCGTTTAACTTGTTCGGCACCTGATATGTGAAGCTCACAAGAGGATATGCGCAGAATGCTTCGAAGAACCTTGTCACACTTACTACATGCCAACGATAAATTGTCGGCGGATTGCGACATGCATACAGGGTGATCACAGATACAGCAGTAAGCAAATTGAATGAGGAATGTGATAACATATTTTACATACTGGCTCTGCCTTCCATATCCATAATGACCAGAAAAGGGGGACCCCAGGGATCTAGTCTAGTTGCATCTTCACACAGGTGCAGTCTCAGGCTGCAACTCGGATACATCCAGTTCGATTACTCCATAGCATCTTCATTACCACAAACGATCCAAAGATCCTCTTCCCAGCTCAGAACATGCTCCACGGGTAAACTCGCCTCTGGTCCTTCTGCCAACGCTAGCTCGTAGCAACCCAACATAAGCCTTACCATACGCGCTAGAATCACCCAAGCCTCCCGTGCGATGTGAATGCCTCGCGGCATTACATCAAGAACACAGATATCCAGTTCAGGTGCTCTTACGGAGAAGAGGTCAAACTCTTCGGGGTAATCTCTGACGCGACTGAAGAGGAGGCCAGTGTGATAGCAAATATTGCGCACGACGAGGCGACAACCCTCGGGAGTTAGGCGGCCATTCATGCCGAGGAACTATCCACCAAAGTGCAAGTAATGAATGGGGCCCGGGGGTGCCCTCACGAGCTCGTTGCGCGTACCGCTACTGGATACGAGCATATATTGCCGGTTTCGCTCATCGCTACTAAGTACTCTAGGTCCAGTTTCCTCGTCTCCTTCTACTGTTATTTGATTGAAGAGCGTGACCCTGTCTAAAGGGCATATATCCGCACTTTCAGCAAAACCACTCCAGTATACGCGGCCTTCCAAAGATGTGACCACAAGGTCGGGGAAAGATGGGTGGATGCTCTTTGGTGTATTCTTCCTTACATATCGGGCAGAGACTGGGTGCTGAGCAGGCTGCGACAGGGATCAAACCATCGATGAAGGCTTCTCGAGGGGTAGCTCGGCACAGAACGGCAGTAGTGAACCTGGTTTTAATAGAGGTTAAGGCTACGAGGAGTGCATCATCGACAGCAAGTCTAGTTTTATAGCCAAGTGCCACAAAGGCATTCACCAGGCGAGACAATCGTGAATCTGCGCACGCGGTTGAGACAATTTGCTAATATCACTTCATGAGACAGTTATCTTGGGCTGTCGAGTCTTTCTGGAACACTGCTACTGACTCGCTGAATTATTCCTTTATGTTTCTGCGTTTTTTTTCGGCTTCATGGTACTCAAGGAGAATACCTCGTTGTTGTAAAAACCTTGATGTAACCAAGACTACGGAAAACAGGAAACCAGAGCAATAGCCTTGATGAAGCAATGGGGTGCGACATGTATTCTGCCCTTGAACCAATAGTTCTTCATTCTCATGAGCTGCACTTGGCCGCAAATATCCTGCATTGCAGAATCCTTTTCATGTTGAACCGATTACCGCAAAAAATCCTGCTTTTCGTGTTGTCGTACCAGCTTGACCGGTTCTGAGCTTTCAGAACCTGGTAATTTCATGGCCGGAGGGGAAATTAAGCAAATCGAAGAGCTTCCGTTGATCGCTAGTTGCTAGGTAAGTACTGACCGTTTAATAATAGCGATGGGATATTCACTCACTAAGCATTGCCTCCATACTCGCACCAAATTCATCCACTTAGGATCGAGCTCTTTCTTTCTCTGCACCGCTTACTAAACAGATAAAGGCCCCACAGAGCTTTTCGCAGTTTTAGTTGAGTGTAGGCTGAGTGGTACCTCCAAACCTGGCAAGGAACACTTCAGTAGTAGCGATACACTCTGATTCGCTCTTCCCAGGATGAGTCCTGTCGTAGAACTTGGCGTCTCGGAACTCAGAAGTGAATTCATTTGCCTCGACGAAGGAGCGTACTGCACAATTTATAGTCTACAAAAGACGGAATTTTGCGTTAGCGTATTGATCCTCGCCCAAACTGACTACCTTGGGCAGACCCAGTCCGCTGCTCTTTTCCCAATCCTTGATTGCCACGAGCTGATCAGTCACTATCCCGGCCACCGCGTACGTCAAGGAGGGATTGCCTCTAATCTTGCCCACCGTCTTGAGGGTGCTTTGTTTGTCTCCGCTGGACATGCACGTTTAATCGTCGCCATGTGCGCGCTTTTGTAGTCTTTCAAGGTCGAGAATGCGCGATACATCCCCAAAATGAGCGCCACTGATGTCGATAGCCCATAGTTTCTTTGTCTTGATAGAAGTAACGCGTAATACTTCGTGGCTGTAGCCCGGCCAGTTGTCGTAACGACCACCGTACGGGTCGTACGCGGTAATCTTTCGAGGAACGATACCCAATTGTATGCTAAATTCTTCGACCAGCACAGTCCGCAACAAGCAATTCAATCTGGACTCTGCCAGAGCCCCACTTCCCTATCTAGGTAGGAGTTAAACTCATATAGAAAACTGCTAGGCCTAAAGAGGTAATCAATCAATCCAATCTGAACCTTCCAGGATCCACTTAATTGATTGTTGCTGAGTCTGTCGACCAGGACATCTATATCTGATGATGAATTATCAGTGACATGTGGTGAGGTTGACGTGGGAGCGCATGACGCCATCGTAGACTTCCAGAACGTCGTCGCGGTCAACGATCCTCAGCACAGGCGTATCCCGAGTAGTTTCGCGGAAGCCAGAGATGTGAGGTGAGATTGGAGGTGAAGGTAAGTTGTGCAGCGAATTCCTCGTTTACCGCGTCTATCGAGACGGTCAAGGAATATCGTACCCTTATTAGAACCCTACAACCGATGAACTATTGCTCTCACCAATCACCATGAGCTTGCGTGCGACAGCAAGATTGTCTGGGTTTGGCAGTCCTCGGAATCACGCCAGCGGGGCCCAGCGGCGGCTTCACCCTCGAAGACTTTCGCAGGCATAGTATCCGCCCACATAATGGCCTTTGGCGATACAAGCACATTTTCGCACAGAGATCTAAGACTTTAGCCTCTCCCGTAAGCACCAGCCTCAAACTATGTGATGGTAGGACTTTGGGCCTATGGATCTGGTCGAGATGTGGTGGCCGTCATAGAAAGACTTAAGCAAAGACTGCGCTCAGGCAAAGTAGTTGAGCTAGTCTGCATTGAACCGCTCTTTACTAAGGATGAGTTTCTATAACGACTGTTTTGACCTCATTGCTCGGGTTCGCGAGGGAGCTGGACTAGCATGAGGTGCTGGTCTTCACGAGCTCTCCAGTGGTTTCGGAGGCTCAATCCTGGTGGAAAATATGCAGCTACCACCAAATTCACTACAAAGGTTAGTGCAAGATTTCACTGACCAAGGCGACGGCCCATACCTCAGATTGCAGCGCATAACTAAGCATCAGCGCAATCTTTGTGGCAAACTGTCTATCAAAGCGTCCAGAGCGTGTATTAGCTTATGCAGGGATACCTAGAATGACTACCATATCTAGCGTCTTCGGCATATTGACAGTAGACTTGCTCATGTGAACTGCTGAACAGAAATACTTAGACGATGGCGACGCAGGGATAGCTCAAACAATGGGCGAAACCCGACCTTCAGTGACATTCGCACCCTTTTCGTGTGCGCAATATTTCCTCTCGTCCTGGGGCGGCGATGAAAAAGGTGACAAAGTGCTAGATTCAACAGCCTGTAGCCACGAGATGAAAGTTATCGCAACGTGGGAGAGACGGTAGTTGTCAGGCGTACGAGCAGACCACTTGCTACACCCAAGGGAGAGTATGTTGTGGTAAGCGGCACGGGCGAGGCGGTACTGACCCAGCCACGAAAGACAGATGATGAGATTATCAAAGGGCTATCTTGCAGAATGGACGAACCCCTAATGCGGACATTATTCGAGTACGGCACGAAGAAGCTGAGCTTCGCAAACGAACCGTGCGGGAGAGGATGCAGCATAAAAACGGGGCTAACCGGTAGGTATATCTCTACAAAGGCAATCCCAAGAAATAGCAACACTCAGTGCACCATTGTATTGCATGGATATATTTTATTTTCGAAACAACATCTCGTAGCTTCGCGAAGAAGCGGGAAGCCTACTTTGTTCATGACCACGCACACTATTTCGTAAAGCGCCGAGCTAGGAAAAAAACTCCCACATGATATCGTGAACCAGTTCCATGATGACACAGAGCCCCTTATCCATGAACGCCGTGAATATGCGAGAACTGTATGCCCTGAAAGCAGAAAGAAGAGAGAAAAAGACATTAAGAGCCTTATGAAAAACACCTCCTTACCCCAACAACATCAATATCGCCGTCCGCATCTTCCTCCCCCTCAGCATCAACGTCAGCATCCTCCTGTCCCTTCAACACAAGCGGCAACTGCGGTCTCACAGCATCAAACTCCTTATTCGCCTTCGCCGCCTCATCACCCAGGCCATTGCGTCTATACGTATTAATACACAAGCCCGCCGCAACCGCCATCCACAGTGGTTTCCTACTCTTAATAGCCTGAGACCGTGCAGCGCGAATAGCCTGAATACTCTTCTCACCGACAGTGTCAGCAAAGAAGCGAGCGACAAAGTAACACATGGTCATCGCTACAAACTCAAAGTTCTGTGTCTTTTGCGAGATTTCCTGGGCGATGCCGACGGCTTGCTGCACGGTTTTCTTTTGGTGCGAGATGGCGGCTGCTTCACCGTGGAAGGTATGAACGAGGCGGAAGGACATGCGTATGTATTGATTGGAGTGGTCTTCGCAGAAGGGTTTTAGTTGCTCTAGGAGCATGCTGGCTTGGAAGTGTTGGGGGTGAGTTGAGTCACGGAGGATGAGAAGGCGGTTTAGGGCTGCCATAACCGCTATGTCGGTTCGGGCGGGGGTGGCGTGGCCTTTGTCGGGTACTGCGAGGACGTCTCGGGACGACGTTGATAGCGCGGAGTCGAGATATCCGTTTCTCTGGTCGTTTATAGAGGAAAGATAGGCAAGTGTGCGGACGAAGGCTTCTTGGTTGTTATAGGGAGGCAGGGCGATTCGCTTCTTGAGGTCACCAAGGACATCTTCGGCTGTTCTGTGATCATCCCGGGAACATGCCATGAGCCCAATGGTAAACATCGAATGCCAGTCCAACACCATGTTCCACTCAATTCGGGCGAACGCGATAGAAGGCGGTGTGCCCATGAGATTGCGACGCTTTGCAGATTCTCTAAATCGTTGGTGAGCTTCCTTCATATAGATCAGACCCTTCTCATGTACGTGATGATCCAAAGCACAGATGTGGAAGCAGAGTGCTTTGAGATCCTCTCGCGGAAGCCAAGCAAATACGAGCTCGTCCTTTTTCTCAGCGTTCTTGCGAAACACGCCGCCGGTATCGAAAGTCAGATTACCACCAAAGCTTCGCTCGATGAGAACAGTAAAGTCTCCGGTTTCCGATCCGCATTTTTCATCTTTTCTTCCAAGTATGGCTTCGAGAAGGGCAGTTGCCTTTGGCATGTCGGGCCTGCCGGTTTGAATGCCGCTGGTGAGGTCAATAACATCAATGAGAGTGCCAAAAGACCCCAGGTCTTTAGCGGACACTAAGAGCTGAAGACTTCGGGCTGCCGCAATAGCACGCTGAACTTGCTCCAGCCGGTCCGCAGCGCTTGATCGCAAATGAACCATCGCTTCGAGTGCGCAACACGCCACATATATGGCCCGATCTCCGCGACTCTCAGCATGCCGTTGGATAGCATGGAGCTGCTGTAAAGCCAGTACTACTTCCACACGGCCCGGTATCTGTAAAGCCAACGTAACCTTCAGGAAGCGTAGCGCGTAGACCCAAGCAATGTGTTGAAAGGTTTCTGCTTCTGAGATTGGCTTGTCCAAGGATTTCAAGCCAGCTCGATGATTCGTCTTAAATTGATACCGAGCCTGGAGATGAAGAGCAGCAAACTTCAGATCTTGCAGTCGATGCCGCCCGCACAGCGATATTTGTTTCGACAGAACCTCCTCGATACGACTTGAGATATCTGTAGCTCCAATATCAGTCTCTTCAATCATTAGACTTGCATATCTCAGACGTAATTTTGCTTCGTCCCTGGGTGGCATGTTGAAGTCCCTCAGCACTGTATCCATGCATCCCATAGCTGTCGACATCAATTTGTAGTACTGCCTTATATCAGCCTCCTTCCTCTCCCGTACAAAAAGCGATCCCATCCCACGTGCAGCGGCTATGTATTCATCCGCAGCTGTGAGGAGCAAGTCGGAGAGTTCGGCGGGAAGAGCTTTTTGAGGCGCATGCGCACGTTTCGTGGGGGTAAGCTGGTGCGATGACGAAGCTCGAGGTATGACGGCCTGAGGGTGGGTTTTGGGCTTGGACGATGGTGGCTGCGCAATGGGGCTTCCATACTGACTTGACGGCGTCCGGGCGGGTGGAAGTATGCGCTGTTGCTGGGGAGTAGTTTGGGGCTGTAGGGGTGCTCGCTGTTGGTTCTGGTGTTGCAAGGGCGCATTGGCGGGACGCTGCTGGGGTCGGGGCCCATTCTCTTGTTGCGACGATGATTGCTGGACTGGCTTCGAGGAAGGTGGTGTTGGCGCTTGCTGAGGACGGTGTCGGCGCTGGTGGTCGGCTGATCCATCTGTCTGAGACATACCCGCGCTGCTTGTCCGCTGGACTGGCACCTGTACATGTCGTATGCGCGGAGGCTGCATTTGCACAGGAGAGGAATAGCTTGGTGTTCTCGCGGGGACGATGACTTGGGGTTGTGATCGATATTGTGGCTGTGGCTGTGGCTGCGGCTGTGATTGCAGTTGCTGCTGGGGCCTCTGCTGTGGCTGCTGTTGAAGTTGCTGCTGAGGTCGTTGCTGTGGATGGTGCTGTAGTTGTTGCGGCGGCTGCATTTGCGGAGGCATCTGCTGGTATTGCTGGTACTGCTGGTTCGAGGCCCGGGGGATGACTGGCTGTTGTTGAACTTGATAGGGCGCTGGCTGCGACTGCGGATAAGCCTGAGGCATCTGCATCTGCAGGGGAGGGTATTGTGGGTAGCCATGATGTTGATAGCCATTTGGCTGCTGCTGTTGCTGATGCGCATACGGGTTATATTGGCCGTTCGCGTAAGCCTGTGGTGGCCAGTTGTACCGTGGATCCATGGTCGAGGACACTCAGAAAGAGCGTAATCACCGTAAGTCGATATACAGGCGTTGCATCGCGGGCGAAAGCGGGGTGTGAATGGAGAGTCGTGCCATGGGCAATCGCGAGTTCGGGAAATCGCGAACGCGTCAGGCTACTGCGACGCGATTGGCGGGGTAGACGCGCGCCTACGACACCGCACTTATGCGGCGTAGTGGATACCTCGGCCGACGCCCATCTTAACTATCGTCGGCGCGCTTTTACTAGTTTTCACCGTATGTCTGGCATAAAACCCGGCCTTCCGTCCCTCCCCTCCAAGCTTTAATATCAAAGAGAGGTAGGCTGTGGGTAAGACGTCAGCATACCCGGACACAAGGTTTCAATTCGCTTTGCCAACTACCATATCACTAGAAAGGGCTGAAGCCTGGAAAAAGAGATTACTTGGTCCCATAATTACTCCATCCCGAGGTATCCTAGGCATTACATGTGAAAGGAAACCAAAACAGCAAAAAGGCCCTGACCGGAATTGGGCATTTCAATCCATATTCAAGTAGCAACCATGGTCAATCTCTCCTGGGTGCTAGGTCATAGCAAAACGACCTACACATCGCATCAATCGCCCACAGCACTGAAAACCAAGAGCGGATCTAAGACGACCTTGAATGAAATCGCAACCTCTTCCATCCCACCATGCCGGCTAAACCCCTTCCTCTTCAATGGCCATCTCCAAACGATGTACACAGCTGTCAAAGATCCCGGCCCACCCATATACTACAAGCGGCAAATCTTCGACTCTGACCATTCCGTCTATCCAGGCACTTTTGCCGTCGATTTTGTCGTGACGCCATCAGGAGAAGAACAACAACAAAGAAAAGGCGAGCCTGAAAAAGACGAGGAGCTCCCTGAACGCACCACCAATTTTTCTAGTGCCGAATGGGAAAGCATCAGCAGTCAAGACAGCAAACCAATGCTAATAGCCCTCCACGGCCTAACTGGCGGCTCTCACGAAGTCTACCTGCGCGAAACCCTCTTCCCGCTCATTACCTCGGGCTGGACAGCATGCGTAGTGAACGGGCGAGGCTGCGCGCTCTCCAAAGTAACAACGCCACAACTCTTCAACGCACGCGCAACATGGGACGTCCGCCAAGTACTCCAGACTCTGACCCAACTCTTCCCCAACCGTCCTTTGTACGGCGTAGGCTTCAGTCTCGGTGCCAACATCCTCACCAACTATTGCGGCGAGTCCGGCACCAGCTGTCCCCTCCGCGCCGCCATATCCTGCAGCAATCCCTGGAACCTCGAAGTCTGCAACACGGAGCTGCAACGCACCATGCTGGGCCTGCACATATACAGCCGCACCATGGGCAAGAATCTCATGGGTTTGTTCCAGCGTCACCGCACGCAGATTACGCAGAACCCCGCTATCGACGTGGATGCGCTGCTCAAAAGTAAATTTTTGCACGAATTCGACAGACATGTTCAGTGTCCTACCTGGGGTTATCCCACCGAAGGCGCGTACTACCGTGATAGTCAGAGTGTCGACGCGCTGCTCGCCATTCGCATACCGTTTCTAGGAATTAATGCCGAAGACGACCCAATCAGCAATAAAGCGGGCTTGCCGTATCAGGAGGTTAGGCAGAATCCGCATACGCTGCTTTGTACGACGGATTGGGGCGGCCATTTAGGAAGCTTTCAGTTAGGTGGTGGACGCTGGTTTGCAGTTGCTACGGCCGAGTTTCTGAAGAAGTTGCATGCTGAAGTTGATTTCGAGGCGAGCGGGGATGGAGCGGGTGGCGCTAGTGCGGACGAGGGAGTGAACATGGGGGGTTTAAAGGGACAGAAGTACCCGATTTTTGATCCGAATCATCGGAGGTTGATATTGCCTGAGGTGTAAGGAGATTTTTGTGTTGGGATTCGCATTTGATGGATGTTATTTTGTAGGGGTATCATAGACTGCTTTTTTAGACTTTGTAGACCGATCGCATGTAGACGCGGGCGTTTGGTCCAAGGACTGCCCACTGGAGGCACCTATTCGATCGTACTTCTTTCTGCACATGGTACGTCCCAGAAGAAGGTCCTCTCATACTTCTGATTGTAACGCGCCCTTCATCTCTTCATCTCTTTGTCCCTCATCATATCTGTGCACCTTCTCCAACCAAGACCCCTTGTAGGCTTTGCCCATCTCACACACCTGTTAACTCCTCAGCCAAAACTAACCCTCTTCTTCGCCTTGAACTTCCGATCCTTTTCCTTGATCTTATCGCCCTCATCGCTCTTCCCACTCGGCTCACTATGCCTCTTCCTCTTCTTCTTGAGATCCTGTTTTCTCTCTTCAAACTTGGCGTCTTTGTCTTCTTTTCTCGCCTCGGCCTCTTTCCTCTTGGCTTCGCGGATCTCTTCTAGCTGGCGTGCTTTGGCAATCTTGGACTCGAGGTGTCCTTCTTTCTCGGCGTTGACGACGGACATGATGGCCATCTGCAATAGTAGTGATTAGTAAAACGGGCGTTTCGAGCACATGAAGAATAGACAAGGCGCGACAATGCAAAGGAACATACCATGCTAGCCGCATCATCCACAAACTTCTTCCCCTTCTTGACGCCCTTTGGCTTCGCAATGCCAGCGGGTATGATGCCGTTGAGCGCGGGAATGTCCAGTTCCTTTTCGGTGTAAACCCTCTTCTTCTTCCTTCCATCTTTGGATACTATAGATTTAGTCTTTTGCGCGCCACCAGGCTTGGCCAGGGACATGGACTTTTGCTTGCGCTTCGATATGCCCTCTGGCGCGCTACCAGTAGGTTTCGATTTTGGTTTCGCGGATTTATTGGAGCCGCCGCCGGATTTTCCTTTTGAGCTTTTGCCCTTGACAGAAGGTTTCGTTGCGCCCATGTTGACCGCGCGTCGTGGGAAAAGTATGTGGAGAGAAAGTTGTATTGTCGCAAAGTTGCTGCGGAGTCTGGGCTGGGCTAGAGAAGACGCTGGCTGGGAACTTTTTAGCAAAATCCGAGGCTAGATCGGCGTTTTGGCTACTGGTAGCTCCGCCGATGGGGAGTGCGGAAACGTCAGGGCTCCTAGAGCGCCAAGAGAACAAGCACCCGCGCGACTCTTGATGAACACCAGCAAGGCGCATCCGCATCAACACGGCTTCAGACCTCCGCAGCTTGTCGACCCGCCCCCAACACCGCGCATCCACGCTCATCTATCTTGTCGCCTAAGCATACCGGAAGGCTGCCATCATGGAGGGCTCACATCGTCTTTTCCGCTTCCCGAAGCCAGCATGGATGAACAGCGCAAACACTCGGACAGCCGGCGTCTACATCGCAGGAGCTCTGGTAAGCTTTCTCTCATATTGCCTCCGCATACCACTGCGCTCAGCTAATACATTGTGGTAGTTCGCCTTGGGCTTTTATACCCTAATCGACATATCGGTATGGTCCAAATCCGCCATGAACGGCTCCGACCCACGCGTCCACATCACCTTCATCGACTGGATTCCTGGTATCTGCAGCGCCCTCGGCATGCTCGTCATCAACAGCATCGACAAGTCGCGCCTCTCGGCTGACAGCTTCTCGTACTCTGGAAACGGCGTTGCGTGGAAGGCTAGGCTGGTGCTCTTCTTGGGCTTTGCTCTGTTGGCCGGCGGCTTGGCCGGGAGTGTTGTGGTTATGATTATGAAGTTTATCGTACCCGAGCACACGTGGCCGACGCTTTGGATGGGTGTTGGTAATGTGGTTGCTAATGCGCTGGTCATGTTGAGGTGAGTACCATCTTGGGACAGTGCGCGAGAATGTGTGCTAACTTGGTGCAGCTCGGCGGTGCTTTGGGTTGCACAGAACATGGAGGACGAGTACACGTACAACCTGGCGTTGTAAAATGTGCCATATATCATGACAGGAGTTTGTTGGCCAATTGCCCTAGGACGCTATCCGGGCAGCGCGCGGCTTGTCATGCACAATACCGCTTATCGAGGGGCGGGGCCAGGGTGACGATAAGTACAATGTACGAGTATGTTGGGAAATGCTGGTGGTGATCCGTCAGTGCAGCAAGCGTCGTTCTATCTTATATCCAATTATTCAGCGAATTTGCACTTCACATGCTCATTTACAGGCAACCTGATTTAACCCATGCATCATGTCAACATATTCGTACAAGAACGCGTAGCAAAACTATACAGACAACAGAAACACGCAGCAGCACTGGCCCATTCTTTCAGGCGTGTACCTTCCGTCGCTAAGTCGCTGGGTGTCTCTTCGACGGGCCAAGCGACATACTTGGTGATTTTGTGCGGTTTCTCATTCCTGAGTTCCGCCGGCTAGTCAGAAGTCCTCTTGCTCTTGGAAGAACAAGGTGAAGCTGATGATGGTCGCGTAGATCAGCAGACCGCCAAAGATGGACATGGCTGCTGCGCCTCCTGCAATTTCGGCCGAGTGCCATAGAAGTGTTGGAAGTGCTAGAAACGATCAGCATTTCATCTCTACCAGATGGAATGTGTCTGTTGCGCCTTGTCGTGTGGCATGGGATGGGATGGATGCGCAGGACGCGTGCATCTGGGGAGCAATTCGGGGAGCACTCACCAATACCCATAACCACAAAAAAGCCCGTCAGGAACCTTCCCAAATCCACCACCCCGTTTCCTGAGCTTTCCATAAAGTCATCGCGGTTCGCCGCTCTGCCGCAGAGCCAGTTGGGTAGGGGTGCGATTACGTAGGTTGCGACAACGAGGAGCGTGAGGTAGTTGTGGAAGAGCGCGGCAGAGAGGATGACGAGAAGAAAGCCTATCGCGAGGACCTGGTACATGTCTAGTCAGTACAGATGCTATGCGACCGGGAAACGCGCGAGGATGCGACAGGGTGACGTACAAAGGACAGCCCTATGATGGTCTTGATGCCGGCCATGGTGGAGTCGTGTTCGCTCCCGTAAACGTGACGTGATGGTGGTGGATGGGTACCGGTACACGCGGGATTCCGCTGAGATCGATCCTCGTTCCGGCGAAGATGCAAGACTGCGATGTTGGTGGTCTTGCTGCAGGTGAGCTAGACGGCTGTGGGTGAGGTTGCGCGCTAAGCTGCTGCTTGCCAAGCATTGGAGCTTCTGGAGCTCATCGTCGTCAACTGGCGGGTGCCTCCAGCAACGACACGACGACTACTCGAGCATTGTCACACCTCCCGCAACACAATCTCGCGGCCAACCTTCCTCATCGTGGACACTTTAGTCAACTTTTCTTCCAAGGCCCCGCCGTCGTAAAGCCTACCAGTCTGCCCTCGACACCCCACAACTCCCACCTTCATCATGTTCAGAAACAACTACGACAACGACTCGGTCACCTTCTCGCCGCAAGGCCGTATCTTTCAGGTCGAGTACGCACAAGAGGCAGTAAAGCAGGGTTCGGTCGTCGTGGGGATTGTTAGCAAGACACATGCAGTCCTCGCAGCAATCAAGGTACATAGCCCCAACGCATGCCGAAAGGCCTTGTGAATCTTGCTGATACCTCATACAGCGAAACGCCGAGGAGCTTTCATCATACCAGAAGAAGATCATCCCCGTAGATTCCCACTTTGGTGTCGCTCTCGCTGGCCTCGCCTCCGATGCCCGCGTTCTCTCCAACTTCATGAAGCAGCAGTCTCTCGCATCCCGCCTAACGTACGACCGCGCCATTCCCCTCTCCGAGATCACTTCACGCATCGCAGACCGCGCGCAGACCAACACCCAGCAGTATGGACGGAGACCTTACGGCGTCGGCCTGTTGATTGCAGGTGTAGACGCAAAGGGACCCCACCTGTTTGAGTTCCAGCCCAGCGGTGTCACACAGGAGATGGTCGCATGCGGTATTGGTGCGAGGAGTCAGATGGCTAGGACATACCTTGAGAGGCATCTGGATGAATTCGAAGGCGCCAGCAGGGAGGAGTTGATCAAGCACGCACTGAGGTCACTCAAGGAATCGCTGTCACAGGATAAGGAACTGACGGTTGACAACACCAGCGTGGGTATTGGCGGTATTAGCGAGAGCTTTGCGCTCTACGAGGGACAGGACGTTGCTGAGTGGCTAGACGCTACATTTGAGAACCGGGAGGGCGGTGAAGATGCAGAGGGTGGTGAAGCTATGGAGCTATAGAAAGCTTGCCGGGACACAGATGGCACATTGATGTCCAAGTCTCATGCTTAGAATCTGCTGCTGCTCGATGTGGGATTACTGTAGCTCACGATGCGGCTGCGCTTTGACAAGCAGGCTGACTATGAAAATATAATGAACATGACTCCAGGTTTGGCGACCAAGTGCATTGGCTTGTTCGCTTCTTTTCCCTGCGCTGCGTGCCGGTGGCATTGGAAGCCGTCGGGGATTGTTCACGTGATCTTCAAGCTCCGAGCCGCATCCGCGAAATCTCGCTGGAGCTCAACCTTCAACAACTGCATCTGCAACCCGCAAGCCCCGTCCCACCCACGAAACCACATCCAACCATCACAATGGCATTCGCGTGGAAAGCCGCCGGTCTCACGTACGCCCGCCCATGATCGCAGACGCTGCATCCCTACCATTGGACCCGCCATTGACTGAAGAACAGCTACAACCGCTACATTGCCGTCGCATCGCGTGTCGTGCGCCGCTCACTTAAGGAGGACAAGCGCATCGCTGCCGAGCGAAGGGGCGAGAGTGAACTCAGGTTCGCCAAGTGGGAGGTGAGTGCATGCCTGGAGACGGGAAGAGAGAAGTCGGGCTGGGGCTAATGAATTGGGCAGAACGGCAAGCAGGGCGAGGCAAAGGACCTGAACGCTGCGGCGCTCCAGGCACAGGCCGATGCTGCCAAGTCTTCGTAAAGCAATCCGAGAACCAAGGACATGATGGAGTGATGTGGAAAGCCGAGCGATGCTTGGAGAGGATGGATATAAACTCTGTACTATCAGGCGGAACGGGCGAGTATCATAAGCCAATGCACAACAAATTGAGCTGAATCGCTCTTTCTTTCACTCTTTCGGAATGTTTCATGCTTGTAGACCAAACTCCCAATTGGGCGCTTGCTTTTGTGACTACCAGTGACGCTCATCCAACTCTCGCCTTAGGTGCTGCAAGTGCAACTCGGCTGTCACAAATCTTCCCGCATCGGAAACGACTCCACCTCACAACATGGCAGATGCGTCTAGCAGCCACAGCACCGTCCCCGCCCCGAGTCCGAATGTAGACAACCATTCTGACGCTGCCGGTAAATTGATAAACTTGTCATCGCTTTGCTGCGAGGGTCCACGTTACTGATTCCCATTATCCAGATTTGTCACGAGGGCAAGAGCCTGCGCTTGCCTTTCAGCAACCCACAACAACAACAACTACTACTACTACTTCAACTAATCTGCCCTTGAGGCCACCAGGACATGCGGCTGGCGGAGTCAAGCCGAAAATTCATGATGTGACCGAAAAGTTCACCAGAGCATGCAGCGGTAAGCATTACACTCACAAGCCATGGAGGGGCATAGCGGGGCTGTTCCGTGAAGTCGCCCACCACCACAACGATGATAGTATTAGCATATACAAGACCCTAGATCAGCTAACGGATGAGAAAGCTCTCGAAATTGGTCAACTAGTCAAAGATGACTACTTTACGCTCTTCGAATCTATCGGGGCGATTGAGGTAACCTGTTCTTGTAGTCCAAGTCACCTCCTGCAGCTAACACATGTTACAGATCATGGATCCCAAGATGGATAGTGGCTTTCTACAGCCTGGAGAGACGCTAGAAGATGATTACGACACCTTGGCTCCCCTTCTACCGGAAGAAATCATCGGTATCATGGACCAGCTTCTATGCTACGAAATGGCATGGCATACGGGATATCCTTTGTCACAAACGCTCTTTACATCAGTGTATATTGACAAACTCTTATGGCCAGAGACCAAAGTCCTGGAGCAAGCACAATTTTACCGCGGCGAGATTTCGGATGGAAGACGACCGGGACCGTTGCTGAAGGTGTTGAGAGCGTACTGTCTCGCGCTGCTCAAGGGATGTGACTTTGTTATAGCAAAGATCACAGCCAGAGATTACTTTGAAGAGGAGGACTTTTGCACGCATACGTACAATCGGATTTTATTCGTCAGTGCACCGATGGATGTCTTCCTGAGAGAGCTGGATGTGGCTATAGGGACGATTGAGGAGTAAGTAGCCATGCAGGAATTGTTTTCAGTCCACTGATAATGGGCAGTCCTGAAATTGATGTCAATGATGCTTTGCGAAAGGCAATCTCTTCACGACTCCAACTACGTAAAGATTTCCTCCGCGCTCTGGATCTGGATGTCCCTCTAGATCAGATAGGCTTCTCGTGGCCACCAATACTAGAGGGCGTTGATACACTGAAGAATACCCATCAGCTCGGTCAGACAGTTCCCGGCGCTTTCAGCCCAAAGATGCAACGACGTCTCGCCTCGACAGTGCCTCCACGACCAATCGTCGAACTGGATTTCAAAGACGCCCTGGGGAAGCTCCAGCAAATGGCTTCTGACTGCAACGAAGCAACGCGTTTTCCTGCCCTCGAAACTGATCCAGTGGAATATCAATCTTTCCTCTGGCACTTTGCATCTCGCTCGCCCCAACCTTTGACATACGCTCGCTCCTACCTGTCCACCCTTCTCTTCCACCCAGACGTCCTTAGTGTCTCCGTCTCTCTTCCCCTATCCGACGTAAAAGCCCTGGTCTTCCCCGCTTCCCCCGTGCTAGACCCCTCGAACTGGACCCTGTCGCCTCCGCGCAATCCGCTCCTGCCCAAGCCCCCACAACTACAATTCGCGCTCCTCATCGACGAATTCGTCGACCGCACAGGCCAAGCGTACCTCGATCTCTGGGTCTCTCTCGGGCAGAACAGATGTCGACTACGTCGCATGCTAACCCACGTAATCGTAGGCTGGGACCTCCTCCAAGCGGACGCCAGTCTAATCGACCACGACATATCCAGCGCTGCAACGTCTCTCGACATCTCGGAACAAATCATGGATTTCTCCCTCTCCACCTGGGTCTATCACAAAAAGCTCTGGATGATTGAAAAAGTCATCTTGCTCGGTTTCGAACAGGATATCTATCTGCCCGATGAATTCGCAGGCATGTATCTCTTCCTCAGCCTCATCGCAACCCGCCGCACTGAACTCCTCGCCCGCGTCCAAAATCACCACATCGCGCACGCTGCCCGGCTTGCTGCGTCCCGCAATATGCGCGAAAAGGCTGAAGTCGATGAGTCGATGCCGTATATATCCAGCCTCATGGCTGAAGCACAAGGTACAGCATCACTCAGTCTAGCACTTGCTCGCTTCTACATCACACTGCTGTACCTACGCCTCCTCCCCGTTCCCAAACGCCCCTTTTCAACACACAAACTGCGCTATGAACTCCGCATGAAACCTTTTCTCGCCTTGCAACCTCCGGAGACTCCGCCATACGAGGACTTTGTACAGCATACGCAGCCGTACGGTGAGCTGGCGGAGCCGGACCCAGCTTTCTGGGGGGATGTGGCGAGCAAGGAGAACCCACTATGGACGGACGTTGACGCCAGTATCAAGGTGGCCAAGGAAGCGCTTGCGGAGTATAAGAGAATTGGCGCTGAGGCTGCCAAGGCGACGGGCGTGAGGGAGAGTTGGGCCAGTGAGGTACAGAGTCTGGTGGCGAGTTGTGTGGCGTTGGGGTTGGCGGTTAGTGGGGTTAGAGATGTTGTTGCGGGTGAACAGCTGACTGGGGAGGGACATGGAAAGGGACATGGATGGAGGGGAAGGGAAGGGGCATTGGGGATTACAATTGAAATTCCCGAGGCGGGTGCGGGGAAGAGATATGCGGAAGGGTGGATTGTGCCCAAGGTTGTCAAAGTGTGAGTGAGCGATTAGTGTGTGGGCGAAGTGAATCGGAGCCTGGTTCGTTAGGATAGGGTTGGTGTGTATGGTTTAGGGTTGGATTCTTGGTTCGTTACCTTTCGTTGTATACATACGTACACATACATGTAGGCCCAACTAACGAAAGAAGGCAGAAATAGGCACTAGTAAAATAGACTCAGCGTGTCCTTGATTTCCGATAAGAAACACAGCCCACATGCTCCCTTGGAGCAAATAACCCGGGTATCATAACACCATAGCGCCTACACTCATGTGTCCCTCCCCCAACCCCTCATGGTCGCACTGCACGTAGAAAAGCTGCCTAATCCCCGCAATCCTGCTCGTTGGGTTTTCCTACACCCGACCTTTTCACCAAAACACCTATGATCTTTCTCGCCATAGCTCCACCCTCATCCCTTGTACTTTCTCAAAACGTCCTCACTAACCCTCTTGACGCTGCGGGCTGACACACCTTTCTCGCCGCGTTGTTTACTCTTGATAGCCGCTTCGTTGATTAACCTGTTGTGTTTGTGTTAGCGCGACACGCTTTGTATTTCCCACATCCTTCTCCACATGGACATTCACATCCACATCCCTGGCCCAGCAATCTGCGGGGAAAAAAAAAGTTGGTGTACACTTACTCCTGCATAAACAGCGCATAGTTAAGGTAGATCTATATAAAAAAATTTCACGTGTTAGCTTCTTCTCTTGTCTTTTTCTTGTAACTTCTTCTCTTTCCTTCTCACTGCCTTGTACTTGAACTCTTTCCATAGCCTTGGAATCTGCATGCAGCAACGTCCTATGCGACATACCAGTATATCCACATTTTTGCTAACCTGGCGGTTGGAATGCGCCTTAACGATCTTTTTGATGGTGCCGCGGGGGTATAGCGTGGGAGCCATGGAGGGCAATGGGTGCGGGATGGAGGAGAGAAGGGCGGATGGAGATATGGCTGAGCGGTTTTCTTTCTGTGGAACTTGTAGACTGAGTTTACTCGTAAGGGACGGCGATATGGTGGGCTGCGGGGTTGCACGTTGGACGCGCATGGGATGGACGGCAGGGGAGGCGTGTTTGGGTGTTGACGTCGGAGGTATGTGCACGCTACCTAGCGCCGACGCGCTGGCACGTGAAATGTGCGGCCCCAATGTCTGCCTTTCCAGTCATTGGTTCATCGAACCAACATTAATACGGCCTATGGGCATGGCGTCACAACAACCACAAGTCTCACTCGAATGTGGTAGAGCTACAAACGAAAGCAATCCAAAACCATACAACTGAACAAAAGAACTCTCATATGAGATGCATCTATCAGGGACTATCACAAGATAATGTTACACAAGCCCCGGCCAAACGAGATTCTCCCTCTAAACTTCGCTACAAGATGATTGTGTTTACACCTTAAGGCCAAGATCCGCAGCGTATGGTAGTTGGAAAAGATCACCAACAGCTGATACTGAGGCGGTGTTCTCAAGAAGTTCCTTGGCAGCCTATATCCATTTGTTAGCATTTCTTCTCGCAATTTCAAGGACTCATGTTTCACTCACCTTCTTGACAGCCTCTTCCGAGACACCGTCGATCTTCTGGGCAACCTCGTCGATCTGGTACGGTTGAGTGTTGTGAATCAGACCGTTTCCAGTGAGTTCGAGACCAGCGCGGATGTCCTGGCCGTGCTCAAGTTCCTTAAACTTGGCGGCGGCCTTCGCCTTGGAGACCTCCTCACTTGAAATTTCACCGGAGGCTATCTTCTTGATGGCATCAACGGAAGCCTGAGCGGTTTGGGCAACAGCTTTGGCAGAACCGGTGATGGTGGTGTAAAGGAGACCGGCGTCGGAGTAGATGGCGCTGGTGGTCTTGACCTTGGCGCCTTGTGCGGCCGCCTGGCCAAGCTTGGTGAAACCTGACGACCACTTTACGGCGGACTCACCACCGAGCAGAGAGGCGAGGACGGCGATTTCGGGCTTGTAGAACTTGCCGGTAAAGGAGCTGGAGCCAGGGAAGGCAATGACCATGGCGTTGCCGCTGTCGTGGGCAATACGCTCCTCACCACCGTAGTACTTGCTCTGGTCGGCACCAACGTTGGACTCGTCAAGAGCGGAGCTGGGCACGTCGTCGAAGAACTCGCCAACCCACTTGGAGAACTCGCCGTGGTCAGCGCCATTGGCTACAACAGCGAAGTTGGGCTTAGCGAAGGCGATCTTGGAGTAGTACTCAATGGACTCAGCGTCGAGATACTTGGTGTATGGGGTTGGGGCGGCGGAAGCGGTTGGGACACCAAGGCCACGGTGGAAAGCGAGGCCGTGGGCGGACTGAGTGGCCATGTCGGTAACGCTGGCAAGGAAGCGCTTGTGGGCAAAATGGATCATAGGGAGGACCTCCTCGGCGTAGACGTGGGCTGCATCATGTCAATTCCACCATGCCATCTCAAGTTGGATTTGATGCATACGCAGGTATTTAGTGGAGCTGGCGACCTCGCCCATCAGCTCGACGAAGTAGGGCAGGTCATCGCGGAGGAACTTGGCCTCGAGGACCAGGTTCTCGCGCGAGTGGTGGGTGTTCAAGGCGGCGCCTAGCAGCTCCGACTCGCGGACAATGCGCAGCGTCGACCGTCTCTCGGTGCCCTGTGGTGCAATTGAGCGTCAGTCGTGGCTTCTTTTCAATGACATGTCCCCGTTCAATGGCGTACCCGGAAAGCGAAATTGGCAAGGCCCTCGGTCAGGCCGGGCAGCGGCTGAAACCTGGTGCCGGCCTTGGAGACCAGCGCGAGCGTCGTGGTAGGGCCGGCAAAATCTCTGCTGGCGTACTTGACGCCCTTGGCCTCGCCAGCCTGGTACTGGAAGGAGCCTGAAGCTGGGGCAGCGAGTCCGCGGCGCTGGGCCGGGCGGACGGCCTGCTGGCGGGCTGCACGCTGCGCGCCCCGGCAGGCGGTCGTTCGGGAGAGCATGGTGTGGAGGGCGCCGGGCGGAGGGCTGTGGATGTGGTGGGGGACGGCAATGGATGGAAAGGCGTCTTGGGGTGAGGTAACTCAGATGCTCGACATCACAAAGTTCGTAGGCCGCCAAGGCCAGTAAGTGCTTTCGCTCCGCTCTCCATTGGCCGGAGCTGGGTAGAAAGGCCGGCCACCCCCACCCGCCTACATTTCGAGAAAGTCCGCGAACGCTTTTCCCTGACACTGCTGCCCGCCCGCCTTGACCTGCCCTTGATTGCCAAATCTGCGCCAATGTATCACCGGTAGTACTACTCACCCCTAGATATCTGGCAAATATCTAGGCTCAAACATGTCTTACAACCAGCGCGAGACTCCGGTAAGACGCGCCGCCGATGCGCCTGCGCCGACTGAATCATACATAACCAACACTGCTCCAGATACTCGCGGAACTCTGCACCCTCCTTGTCGAGGACATCTATGGCGAACTCGCGGCTGTAAGTTTGACCAACGAAAAAATCCCTGCGCAGCCCGCCCAACGGGTGGAGACATTCCACTCCCGGCATGCGACAAGCGCATTCATGGCCATTGTTCTAACTGCTGACAGCGGGTATACTCGATCCTCGCGCGCCATGGACGGCAGAGTCTCGCATCCGTCGCCCGCGCTTCCTACCTGAACGCACGGCAGATCAAGTACGGACTTGTCATACTCCTCCAGCAACACATCATCTTCCACTCCGGCAACGATGCAGCCTTGACCTACTATGAGATTGACTGGCAAAACTCGTACGCAATCGTCCGCTTCGGAAAGGTAACAAAGTTGGTAGAAGACCGATTCGGAAAAAAGGCCGCCAACATCATGTCCAATTTGCTCGCCCTCGGCCACACGCGCATCGCCGATCTGAAAGAAGCATACTTCCCACCCGAGACCGAGAGCGATGATGACTCAGACGATGGAGCTGCGCATGGAGCTGGCTCTAAGAGGAAACGCACCAACGGTGCTCAGGTCAACGGCCATGCAAAGACCAACGGATTCACAAATGGTGTCCCTTCCGAATTGGAAGACGTAAAACCCGACCCCGCAGCGCTGGCAAACGGCAACGGAAAAACCAACGGGGTGCACAAAGCCTCCAAGGTAGACGGGCTAACCCACAATGGCGCGCCCGAGGAGCCTGGGCAAGAACAGGATGACAGCGATATTACTTCGGTCGACGAACTGTACGAGCTCATCCAAACCTTGATCGAGCGCGGATGGGTCAGGACGGTCACCGAGACACAATACCTCTCCCCCGGAGATATGCACGATATGCTCTACCTAGAGTCCATCGAACAAGACAACGCTGGCATTACACCCACTGGTACAAAGGACAAGGATGTCGTCAACAGAGGCACACTAGAACGCAAGCGAGCGATGCGCGACGAATGGCTGACGGTTCCAAGGTTTGCTAAAGGTGGACAAGCAAACGGGTCCAACAAGAGAGTGAAGACGAACGGCGCGAACGGCGCGAACGGCTGGACGGTACCATCTTCGGATGACGATCTGGTTATCCGCGTCAACCCGGAGAAAATTGCCGTCGCCATGCGGACAGAGCAACTCGTAAGTCTGGTACGGCAACGTCTGGGATCTGTCACTGCGCGTGTGTACCAGGAAATGTTGCGCATGTTGGAATCCAAGACCCCGCGCTGCTGGGAAGAGTGGCCAGATCCTCCTGTGCCCAGTGGCGAGCCTTCCACTGAAAGCAACATCGATCCTCGGTTCCTCGTCACTGCGCGCGATATTGCAGTAAAACTTAGTCGTGGCCAGGACCTGGATATTTTCGAAGGTCTCGACCCCAATGCCGCTGTACAAATTGCCCGGAAAGGGCACGTAAACCGAAACAATGTCTGGACCGCACCAACCGACCCCACCAAACTTGGCATGGAAGAGAAGACGAAAATTGTGGATAAGCACATACAGATGTTGTCGGAAGATCCGTTCCACTTTGTTACTTGGCATTCGCGCGCTGGATTTTCGCAATGGCATATTGAGTTTGACGAAATTGCAAGACAAATGATTCAAACCGAAGTCGAAAACACCATCTCAGCAAGGAAAGGATCTTTGGGTGTAAAGCTCATCCGGGCTTTGAGGAAGAAAGGTAGACTCGACGAGCGTGCAATATGCAATGTCATGATGATGTCCGCAAACGACATTCGCGGCATTGTGAACGACCTCACCGTCCAAGGCATCGTCCAGACACAGGAAATTCCCAAGGTTGACAGACGAGAGGCTAAACATTCTCTTCACCTTGTCTGGTACGACCGACAACGTGCCCGCGAAAAGCTACTCCATGACACGTACAAAGGAATGGTCCGCATCCTCCAACGTATAGCCTACGAGCGAGAAAAGGTCCAATTCCTGCTCACCAAAGCAGAACGCTCAGACGTTGTCGGAAACGAAGAGAAGTGGCTAAGCAAAGGCGAGCTGGATGCACTGAGAAAGTGGAAGGAAGTGCAAGAGAAGTTGCTACTGCAGCTCTTCCGTGAAGACGATCTGGTGGCTACGTTACGCGACTTTCATGGACCCTTGATCTCCGCATAGTAGCACTACACTCGAACTGTCTATCCATTTGGATTCGGCCGACCTGTTCATGGGAGGGAAAAACATCGATCTGGCGTTCTGGAACGTTCTTCTTTCATCTGGTTTCAGCATCCAGCACGTCATCAAAAAGCTTTTGGTATGAGACGATACCCCCAAGCATACGGGCGGCGTTATATCTTTGCAACATTTCCGGGAGCTGAACAAATATAAGCGATTTGGAATAGAAAAAAGACAACTTCAGAACCCTCGCATGTACTTTGTAGATTTTGCACCTATGTAGTATACAATCACATTCTTCACGACACTCGAGCTAGCCAACCGTAACCATGATTTAGAAGGTAATATTCAGTCCATGTCGGTCTATTTAGTAAGGTGACGGAAGAGTGGGTGGTCTGATCTGCGCTAGAGATCAGGTGGTCTTTTTGTAGTAATGTCCGGTATCAAAAGGGAGCGAGGGTTCGGTGGCGACCAAGACGAATGCGGTTAACGTCGAAGGTGTCGTCGTGACTAATCTCTTGCGCTGTCTGTAATTCCAGCCATCTTTTGTCCTCGGTTGTATCCACCAAGTCGCATATAATGATAGTTAATCAACGTCCACAAGGAGAGCGATTTAGATTGGTCATATGACTGAAGTTCACCGTGGCGTTGACCAGTTACGCGACATTCTTTTAGTTTGGTGGTGGAGCACCAGCAATATACATGCCGCAGCACGATATATTAAGGCGCCCAAGTGAACCGGAAAATGTGCGCTCACAACCCCGTCTAGTAGGACAATTTCATTCATACAGCCAGGTAGCAGGTAATCGCTTCGTGTCCTTGGTCCAGCATTTTCACTACAGAATGAGACGGACATAATGTCATGATAAACAAAGTCATCGGAAGAGGAAGTAGCGTTAAGTATGCCGTATGTGTATTACATGACGCGCTAAGGGTTCGAAGGAGCCGAACTTCGCGTCGCTTCCATAGCCGGTGCCCGCCTGCGGCGCACCCATCTTCATCCTACATCCATGCTAGGTACCGTTACAGCTCATCGACCGGCTGCCGGGGACGCAACAACGTTCGTAGATGAAGTCACGGCGACCTAGGTCTTACGCGTGTCTAGTCAGCCTCAGGTTTGCGTTCGTCCAAGCACATGTCAAGATTACACCAAGGCCCTACCCCACCGGCCCTTTTCTCTTCAGGTATAGTGTTCTCCTAAAATTGAAGGGTACCTGCTCGGCGGCCGGAGTACATGGCCTTCTATCCGTCGCCAGCACATCCTGGAGAATGCTCCTTCATCAAATGCGGAGACTTTCACGGTCAGGAGGTGCCGCCTTCCGTGCATGCTTCGAGAAGATCCGGGGGCGCAGGTACCACATCTGCTCCGTCATGTGGCCGAAGATCACTCTGAGGATGACGCGAAACTCCCTCAACTACGGCATCGCGGACATTGTCACCGGCTGAAGTAATCTGGATATTGATGAAGATTTCATGATCGCCAATACCAGGGTCATAAGCTATCATACAAATATGGCTCCGAGACGTCCATGTCTTTCTTCTCCACGCACTCCATCACATTCACTCTTTGGTAAAAATGCTTTCCAACGTCCTCGTCACTGCTGCGCTCGCAGCAGGCATGGCTCAGGCCTTGCCTCAGGCGACAAGCGTGCCCCAAGCCACAACCACCGTCCCCAGCATGACAACCGCTGCGGCTTCTGACAACCCTTTTGCTGGCAAGGACTTCTACGCCAACCCATATTACTCGTCTGAAGTCCACACCCTGGCCATGCCGTCGCTCCCAGCCTCGCTAAAGCCCGCCGCTACCGCAGTGGCCAAGGTCGGCTCATTCGTCTGGATGGATACCATGGCCAAGGTGCCTACAATGGACACGTATCTTGCAGACATCAAGGCCAAAAACGCTGCTGGCGCAAATTTGATGGGTACCTTTGTCGTATACGACCTGCCCGACCGCGACTGCGCCGCTTTGGCCTCCAATGGCGAACTGAAGATTGACGAGGGTGGCGTGGAGATGTACAAGACCGAGTACATCGACAAGATTGCCGCTATCATCGAGAAGTACCCAGACGTCAAGATCAACCTTGCTATTGAACCCGACTCCCTTGCCAACATGGTCACCAACATGAATGTGCCAAAGTGCGAGCGCGCCGCGCCATACTACAAGGATCTCACCGCGTACGCGATCAAGACACTCAACTACGCCAACGTTGATATGTACCTTGATGGTGGCCACGCTGGTTGGTTGGGTTGGGAGGCCAACATCAGCCCAGCTGCGAAGCTCTTCGCTGAGGTCTACAAAGCAGCTGGCTCCCCCCGCGGCGTTCGCGGTATTGTTACCAACGTCAGCAACTACAACGCCTTCCGCGCCAGCACATGCCCGGCTATCACTCAAGGCAACCAGAACTGCGATGAAGAGCGCTTCATCAACTCTTTTGCTCCTCTTCTCACTGCTGAGGGCTTCCCCGCCCACTTCATCGTCGATACTGGACGCTCTGGCAAGCAGCCTACTGGCCAGGAGGCATGGGGTGACTGGTGCAATGTCATGGGTGCTGGTTTCGGTACCAGGCCCACAACTGACACTGGCAACGACCTCGTTGACGCCCTTGTCTGGGTCAAGCCCGGTGGCGAGGTATGTATTCTTTCCAGAAAATCAATTTGAATGTTCAAATACTAACACGATGCAGTCTGATGGTACCTCCGACCAGTCCGCCGATCGTTACGATGCATTCTGTGGCAAGAACAGCGCTTTCAAACCTGCACCCGAGGCTGGAACCTGGTTCCAAGCTTACTTCGAGATGCTTCTCACAAACGCCAACCCTGCTCTTGCTTAGAGAACGGCCAGGTCGGATGGATGGTTAGCAGTTGCGAAGCGAAGTCTAGTCTGAAAGGGGCTTCGTAGTAGGAAAGGATTGTATATATGCTTTCAAGATCAGAATAGAATGCCATTGGTATCTAGGCGTAAATCTGCGTTTTGTGGGTCTGTGTCAGCGAGCTTGGTCTCGGAGTCTGACGGTGACCATGAGCTTGTTATGCCTGTTCGGTGTTGGATTTGTAAAAACGGTCGTCGCGTATGGAAGCCGCATTCTCCTCTCATCTGCTGAGCTTGACCTACAAACCCAAAGAAGACATGCTAACAGTCGGTATCGCGAATGTAACGGATGGTTCTCTCAGGAGTCACCGTTGTAGAGTGGATCCAGTGCCGCATGTTACAGAAAGCCGCATGTCTTGGCAGGGCGTAGCCACAACTCTCCGATTATCATTGCGGCGGTGCTTGTCCCTTTACTCCAACCTCGCCCTTGCCCCACCAATCCCTTCCTTTCTTCCTCTCTAGAACCTTAAGTTTCCTCTTAGTTTGCGCACACGAATCGCTTTCCTTCAGGTCACGCGCAATCGCCCTAGACTCATTTTCGTCCGCTGCGCAAACCCCTTTTGCGCGGAAACGGCCACCTCATGACATCCCCGGTCCTTCTATCGATAAGCTAGCGGAGAGTGGGCAATGCAACGCCCAGTGCTTTCACCTCTGCAGTCGAGACTGCTCATATACCTCGTCGCCACCGCCTCATGTCTTGCATTATGGACGTTGTGTGCGCCGCGGTTCCTTGCCATCGCCCAAACCGTCGTCATATCCTCCGATACCGACCATGTTGACACTCCTGTGTTGCATGCGCTGGCCGACGACGACTTACCACATATTCGAGATGCGGGTTATGACCGCGGAGAGAGCGAGGGCTATGAGCCTGAGTTTGGATACCTGGATCGTAGCTTAATTGGACGGCAGGCAGTTGAGGTGGAGAAATTGGTCAATAATCAGAAGATGGAAAAGGATATTGATCCGGAAACTACGATTTACTTTATGTTGGAGAAGGGTCAGCTGCGCTTGAGGCGGGCTATTGAAGTTTCCCATGATGCTCTGGAAGCAAGGGGGGCGGATACTGCGTCTGATGAAATAATGCTTGGGTCGCTGGTCCACGACGAAGTAGAAGATGGCACAGCTGGTACGGGAATTAATGGCCTGGACAGGCGACAGTCTGAAAGTACCCGTGTATGGCTGACGGCTAACACTTGTCGCCAACCCATGCCCAATGGCAACGCTACGGAAGCATCCAAGAATCACCCTCAACTGGTCATGTACGTTTCGACTTCGCCGGAAAACCAGAAACCCGGACCAAGCGCTACTGATAACACTATAACGAATCTCACAACTGGTCTTTTCAACAGCGGCTATGTCAGCTTTGAGTTCAATGCTACTTCTGATGTGTACGTTGGTATCTCGGCACCCAAGCTTGAAGACTACTGGTTCGGAAGCTGGCATTTTGAGCTCGCAGCAAGTATAGATGGTCCCTACCACAACTACAACGAATCAGACCCATTCCTTTATATGATCGACACCGACAGCGAATCTACGCTGTTCATCACCTATGACCTAGGCGATTCGAACAAGACCGAGGATGTCGAAAAGTGGAAAGAACAGAACCCCTTTCAAATGTATGCTTTCGCGGCTGGGGAATATACACCGATCACGGGAATGGAACGCTCATACTGCGCACTTAAAGAGCAGTTCAATGTGAATAATACTAGGAATTTCACTATCGATACTGGTATAACGACCAAGTTCGGGAAAAACAGTGGAGACGACTTCCCCAAAGCCCGATTTCACGTCAGAGGGCTGGAAGCTGCGACAATGTACAATGGTTTTGTGGTCGTTGAAGCAAGCGAACAAGCATTGTATATACCTGGCGCTGGTACGACTAGGGGCGGCGGAAGAGTCTTCCAGGCGTTCAACTGGACCACTAAAGCTGGTAAGGCTTACCATCACACATGCTTTTTTTTTCTCCAAGAGAATGCTGACTAGGTAACTAGACGACTCCTGCCAAGTCCTTTTCGACCTTGACTTCTGCGACATGGTGGCCTACGCCGTGCCCTCCAACAAAACCTTCAAATACAACGATTCTGCCCTCGCGGAAATTTACGATAACCAAGCTCGCGGCTACTACACCAATTTCCAAAAGTCGCTAGCCCAAGTCGCCTGCGACACGACATCTGAAGCTCAATACTCGCTTGCCCGAACCTGCGCCGACTGCGACCGCGACTACAAGAACTGGCTCTGCCTGGTTCTCATGCCCCGGTGCGAAGACTGGACCGCAACAGAAGACTACCTGCAACCGCGCAATATCAATTCGACTTTTGCCAACGGCTCACTTCCAGTCAGAAACGAGGAGTTGCTGCAATTTAACGAGACATGGCCTGAGAACGTGGCGTTCACGTCATCTCGCAATCCGCTCATCGATGAGATTATAAATCCGGGGCCATACAAGGAATTGAAACCGTGTGAGGACATGTGCTTTGATATTGTGAGAAGTTGTCCCCCCCAACTGGGGTTTGGATGCCCCAATGGCGTACAGAGAGATGTTTCTTATGGGAGGAAGGACGAGGATCCTAATAGACTTACGTGTAGCTTTCCGGGCGCGGTGGTGAAGCTTAATGCGAGAGGTGCTGCGGACCCGTTGGAGGTCAGGGTTGGGAATGTGTTGGGTATGATTGCGGTGGTTACTGTGATGCTTTGGGTATGAGATGGGAGAGAAATTGGCATTCTTATGGCGTTAGAGCGAGTTCAGAATATTATAACGAAAAACCATTTGTTTTGAAAGGTTTCTAGAACTGGGGTCCTTTGCAGCAATTCACGCGATGGCAGCGTTCGAATATCGCATCGGCCTTTACATATGAATGCGAGTGGGTGGTCGACGAGTCTGACGGTGTACCGCAGAAATACAATACGCTCGGTCTCGTCCACAAGTGTGTGCGTTGACATGACCGATCATCGCACCATCAATTGTAATGTCCGCTGATACAATATCGGAAGGCATGGCCCATATAGACATGAGGTAGTTAATACATCCATGTCCCCTAGAGGTTCTAGTCTTTAGTGAACCCCTTTGTTCTGTGGCCAATGCATGCATGGGATTGCGTAAACTTTAGCGTTTAGGATTTCGTCGACGTTGAATCGTGCCTGTCTGCGTTCTAGCGCTACATCTATCCCAGCCCAGGTCAATACCAAGATGAGGATGCGGACCGTCATGTTTCCATCGTTTGGTATGATGTTCGCACATTCGACGATGGCACTGCTAGTGTGATACCTTCCCGCGCATACCGGTATTTCGTGCTCCGTTGTGTAAGTTGCTTTGGTCAGTGCTCTTCGTTGCATCGCCTGCAACATCTACTATGGGCTGAATTTGGTCAACACTGCGTTTATAGATCGACGATCTGCAAGAAACGGAAAATCTCAGCCACATGGCGTAATTTCATTGTACGTGGAAGGCGGGGGTTAGCGCAGGGTGCGACTTCAGCTCATGCATGCAGGACAGCTTCAGCTCTGAACGCCCATTCCTCTGACACGCTGAAAGTCCGATGGCAGCCCTATCTTCTCGTTATGGTAAGCGCAACCTACATACCTAGGTATCGGTACTGGAACTTTGGAACGAAATGACTGCCTAATTCTGTTTTACCTAGGTCTGAAAGAATACAGTATGCCGCCTGGTGCCGAAGAGCCTTGCGCACTTCTTCACTTTCCGTCCGTTTTCAATGGAATAATACCACGAGAGACCAGGAGTCAGCATATCATAAGAGCTTGATTACACTGCCTAGATGCAGCCACTCTGGTTTTCCAATACCACTATCGCTAGGTCAATTCTAGAGGTGCAGCAACGATGTCAGACGATATACCAAACTAGTCCGCTCGACCACCTCCACAACGACCACCATCTCCATCTTTTCCATCCACCTCAACTGAATCAGAGCAGGCTCGCCAAACAAGTGGACACCTCAAAGTGCGCTACAGAAAGCAGGAAGAGTACTCAGTCGCGAATGAAGACAGCCAAGATGAAGCTGAGTCTATTCGCCCAGAACCAGCATCTACCAGTGCTGCATATCCAGTAGACGGCATTGGGAGGTTGAATAGTTCTAGGGAATTGGAGCTCCTTGAGAAAATGCTTTAGACAAACACCGCATTGTATGATGTTATGTTCAAATACATGGTTCAGACGAGGGGCCTATGTTTGGAAATTGGGTGGAAAGTGGAAAAGATCCGAAAATGCTGAATAGAGGAAGAAGGGTTAACGTTACGTCTTTTCGTGTGAATGGATCGCGATGTTTACCTCGAGATATCTAACTAAAACGATCTTCGCCCAGAGAATGCGCCCATACAACGAAGAGGGCGGAAGAGAAACGGCTGATTTACCGGTATTTGTGCCCGATAACGCGCCTCAAACCGAAGACTCTCTGCATATCTTGCGTCTTCATCCATTGGATCCGAACATTTCCGACAGGGAAAGCATCAGACGCAGCAGCATCAAACAGAGCAGTTCACAAGATGAAAGGAAGATAGACGCAGATCAGAGTATAACATAGCAAGAAGTACCCCCAATATACACAGCACGTCTTCAAGAGTCTGAGTACATGAGATCTCGCCATGCTGACGGCGAAGAAAGCGAAAAGGTCCTCATCTCAGAACAGAGTAAGCATCTCCTTAAGCAGAAGACCGGCATGTGCTTATCTTCACACTTGGGAATTCAGTGATACCCTGTTCATAAAGAAATGTTATCCAGCACGTTTTGATCTAAGGAGACAACGGCTCTAGGTGCGGACCATACCGACCAGGATAATCTTGTCGAGCTATGCAAGCAATTCAGAACGGCTTCTTACTACTCTTACAATCAATGATTGGGAGTCGATATCGAATTTAATTCCTTTAGTGCTAGAAAGACTGATGGGTTGCACTGGAGACCCCAAAACAAGACTGAGGGTTACATGAGTCCAAAGGCCACGTGACAGACCACTCGAATTTGGATGGACGTCAAGGAATTGAGCCATGCCGAAAGACAGGGAGGTCTTCGCGTACTGCAAGTCAGAAGATCCATTAAAATGTCTTATCGACATCATGGGAGTGATAGCTAAATTTGGACATACACTGACGGCAGCATATGGGTATTCGAAAGGCAAGCCTTGGAAGTTCATCACGACGGGTCACGTTCTACGTCTGCTGTATTGCAAACTTATCTTGGTACAACTGGGTCCTGAGCAGAAATCGATGTACATGAAGCACCTGCTACATCTGCTAATAGTTTTCGAGTTGCTTATTACCTTCGTCAGGAGTAATCGGCTTGACATCGGCAAGTTGATAAAGAATCTCAGAAATTGGGCAGAGATTCATAACTCACCGTTCAACGACGACGGTCTGGAAGCAATAGTTCGCGTACCCTTTTCCGCTCCGGTGGTTCGGGCATTGGCCCCAAGTGAAAACATCTCGTCTTGCTATCACTGAAGTCCGAAACCAGGCACCCGAGGTACCTTTAGTCCCAAAAATCTCGGGTTAGCCCATCTTACCCATATTGGCAACGTGACGATCGGCTGGACCAAGTTCCTTCGTCAGTAGTTGACTATTGAAGATAACAAGGAAGTGAAAAAATTCTGGTTTGCATCTCATTGTCACCAAAACGACTTGTTTCAGTGAATGATTATGACGTTGAACTGGCATTGCTAATACAGTACGATTAATTCCTACTGTAAAGCTTTTAGATACGAAGATATGCATGAAAGCACTGAAATCCAGAAAGTTTCATACATTCGTTGCAATAACTATCAGGAGCAAGTCCTGGAGTCTTACATCTGGACTTACAGTGAATTATGTCGCGATACGAATACGTATTACGATCTCCTTCTACCTTTCTGGCTGAGGGATTTGGCCAACTCCGTTGGCACCACAGACAGTGACGAGCACAAGAACGTATCAACGCACTTGGCCAAAACAGTCATCTACATGGAACGGCTGAAGGAGGCTTTCTCGTCTTCTAAGGCGAAACGGACAAAAGGGCGCGGCACCATCCTTGCATATTTCAAAGACGATCTCCTGCTTGACTGCATGAGACAGCTCGATTCATTTCCGGAAGGGCAGAAGACGAGAAGATAGCAGAGATTACTGTCCTGGTACTTATTGGTAATGACGACGAAGAAAGACTTCCTGGAACTTTGCAAAATCTTTTCCGTTCTGTGCGTACCCGGTACTAGCTGAATGCCTTCAAAATCTTCTCGAATACACGGAATCAGAAAAGTCCAAAGACTTTTGTCGCTCTATCGAGAGGTAACAGGGATTCTAACTCATGGTACACCCTTTGGGCGGCCTTCTTCTTTGGTGCCATTGCATTGCTTTTAGCAGCGGCGAATTTGGCTGTATCAGCAGTGCAGAAAGGAGCGTCGTTTCAGACTCGGGATTGATGGCACTGGCCTTGTAGATTTCCATATGTTATATTTCTTGTCTAGTTGGCGCTTGGAACGGATTGAAGTTGCTATGCTATCACGAATTCGCTTATTCACTCTCCACTCCAGTATTACCGACGACTAACGGCCATTGATTGTTACGCATCCAAGTCAAATAAGATCTTCTTGCTTTCCTCCATCCTTCTTTCCTACTTCGTCACCTATATAGGCGTTGGGTGTTCCAGTCGCGGGACTTGTCCTAACTCTAAGTAATGCATGCCGACTACTTCCCGACGAACCAGACGCGAGCACAGTACTACAACGGCGCTCCTCGAGGACCTAGGTGGAAGTATGTTGGGACTTCCACCGACGATCGAACGGCGGAACCAACTCTATATTCCGTTGACATTACCGCTTTGTGCAGTGTGTTGAAGAAGATGGGTTTACTTTACGTCAACATACTAGACTACTACTTGTTATTAGCACTGGGAATAGAACCTGTGAGAATCGTAAGATGGTATTGTGCTACTGGAGAGGATCTATATATGGAGAGTGCGGGCAAGCACTAGTCCTGACACGTACACCTGCGGTGACTAACACTACTCTTTCCGTTATCGTCTGGTAACTGCAACTCCCGTGGTAAATCGTACCAGAAATGGCGAGCTGGGCGTCCCACGCCGCGAGATGGTAGTCGATATTGGGTCTGAAATCGAGATAGCGCAGGCGCCAGCACCTACCATTCTGACGACAAGTTTCCGAACTTGTACATTATGCACACACTCCAACGATGAATTTATGTTATCACGAAAGACGGAATATCGATTCAGATCTGTTAAGGAAATGGTAGCGCGCTGGAGAAGTGGGAATTTATCCACTATGAGGGAAAGATATTCGGTCGACCAAGAGAAACGACATACGTTGCATATTAAATCCAAATGTGCGATGCGTAGGCTTCCTTTCGAATTAATGAAGAATGGAATGGAGTAGGTTGGTTACTGTTGCCGATGGTCGGGAAAACAACACGTCATAATGTCATCGTTTCGAAGAGGGAGCTTGCCAAAAGAGTGTAAAGAACGACTTCCCCCACACTACTTTTCAATGCTCAGAAAAAAGAACTCACTTAGATACTAGGCTGGCTGAGAGTTCACACTCAGAAACACGCCAACGTCCGCATTCCACCTTCGTCTCTTTTCCTCAACGAGCCCGTATTGAGCTCACGGCCCACATGCGCCACTTATATCCCATTCTTGTCTAGATCTCTTACCTTCACTCTAGAAGTCATGATCCCATAGAAAAGGCGCATAAGGATTGGTCGCGAGATCAAATGTCATAGTGAAACCCGGAAACCCCACGTTCTCCTCTGTGACCGGCCAGTACCCCCTTCGCATGTCCTTCTCAAGCTCTTCAAACATTAGTTTCGTGCCGAAATCCCAGTACATGAACGGCTGGCACTCGAACAAACACTGCTCGCACGCATCCATCATCGTGGCAAGACCTAGCGATGATGCGTCACCATCTCCCCACATATCTACACGGCGCATTTCTCGATTTTGAAGACGTTCGAGCTTGTAGGGGACAGCGCCCGATTCCGCCCAGAGGATGACATCGACTAAGTTGGCACTATCACTGAGCGAGCGGACAAAGCGAAAGGTGAGGGTACTCGAACACCAATCGCAAGCAACCAAACCACAAGTTACACAGTAGTTGATCCAGCTGTTGGCGCAATAAGAGCAACCTGGGCACACAGCATACCGAAACTGAGTACGATAGAGGTATTCGCGATGCCATGAGTGGCCACAGTCGAGTTGCCGGAACGTTGGAGTCCCGGCATCGTAAAGACGGGTACTCGGATTGGGGTTTGAACCTAAGAGTGGGACGCGTTGACGGAGATGGATCTGTCGACGGACAGCGTCAGAGGGCGGCGATGGGCGTTGGCGTTGTTGGGGCGCAGGCGCTGCGAGTCTATCTTCAGCTATATGACTTTCGTCACAATACCCTTCAAACCAAGTTGCGGCAAGAAATGGCCGGTTTTGGGGTGCATCCGCGGCAATGACGACGTCAGAGGCTCCTTGAATGATTACGTCGTCGTTCCTCAAAAGCGCTTGGTAACGTACAAGCTCCGCATTCTGTCCATCGTTCAGATTTGCTTGGCCGTCCCTTTCCAGGGCGACGTGTGCTTCACCATCGACCGGATTTGCCAGCTCATTCTCTGCTCCCAAAGTCTCGCCAATCGTCTCTTCCAAGAAACCATCTTCTAGTTCAAAAGGAGGGTCTTCCCCTACTTGGACCGGCTCTTCTTGCTCTCTCGAGACGTTCCTCCACTGCTGTTCAAAGGCAGTACATTCAGCGCAACGACAATCATATGGATCCGGGTTCGCGATGGTACCGTCATAAAGCCTATCGACCCCTTCGTTGTGGTTCGCCGCCGGGTAGGGGTCTTCTTCTTGTGAACCGTAGGGATCATTATTGTGGTATTCGGCATAGGCATCGTCTCGGCCATCAATCTGCTGAACACCGACTGCATGGCTCAACCGAGGTCTGCCAAAGCGATCAGTTCCCGCACGATCATATCCGGTATGTCGATGTAACCCTCGTTTGTTCATTTCGTAGCCTTCTTCATCGTAGCCTTGATGGGGGTCCCCGTAAGAAGGACAACCATCTTCATCATGAAAGCCCTGATTATCCCATTGCTGCAGACACACGAAGCAGAACTCGTATCTACAGTAGCAACAAGTCGTATGATTGCACGCGTCTTTATGCTCGATCCATATACGGCAAGTCGGGCATTGTTTGATACGACACGTACTCGTGTATTCTGGTAGCCAGTCCGGCTTGACCTCAGGCTCATCCGCATCCGCGCATCGATGCGTCTTGCTCTCCCACTTTCGCTTGCAGCCGACGCAGGTATTTGTCCCGCATTTGCACCGCGCAACCGTAGACCAGACGTGATTGTTATCAAATTGATCTTCGTGGATGAAGGAGCGACAGTCGTCGTTGACGCAATAGACACGGAGAACGCGCGACGTATAATACTCCTTGGCCTTGATCGAATAAGCTTTACAGACCTCGGGGCTCAATAGATGTTCAACGAGCCGCCGGGGAACAGGCGTGCAGCATTTAGCTGGGAATGCCCCCATGTCGCTGATTGCAGCGCTGTAGGCATCGACAACGCAATCGTTGCATAGGAAGTGCTCGGCACAGGTGGCGACGCCTTCTGCGAACGGAAATTCGCCACCGCAGATGCAGCATTCGTACTTTATTGCATCCTCGGGTTCCTGTCGTTTAGCTGGCAGGTATCCGATTTGCGCTTCTTGATCATCGTTTTTGAGCACTAAGACGTTAGTCGAAGTCTTAGTGTGCGTCTTCCGGGCTTTTCGCAGAGATTTCTTGTTCATTGTTGGTGCTGACGAAAGTAGGACTTCCGCGAGTTCAGTCATTGTTACTGTTGGGATTTGGTAATGGTAGATTAGGATGCTACTTGAAGAAGATGATCGGTTTATACGTCCATTTATCTGCGTCTGGTCTGGTTACGTCCAGTTTGAAGGACCGCCAGGGTTTGAAATGGTGGAGAATATTTCGAGGATATGGTGTTCCTTGGTCGCCTCCATAACCATGAAACAAAAAATCATTATTGCAAAATGTGCAAGGGTGACTATAGACTTCGCAGTCAACTCACCATGGTGACGAGTCGCATAATTCATCCCAGTGAGTCCACTAAGAACTTCTTCGGCACCAGGAACCATGGTTGAGATCAGTGACTAGTGGTTCTGATAGATAGTCTTTCGCTGGTAAGGGTATTATTAGCCCCACATATACACACCTTGCCGATCCTATTTTACAATGGCGATAACGCCTGCATGCTCCCTGCTGTCGTGACATCTTTCTTTCGTTAATTGCGCGGATAGGATGTGGGTACAATTAATGGCAGTGATGCTGGCATGCTGTCGAGAACTGTTCGCCTGCGTCCCCTCATGTGTACAGAACGCATCTCCTCTAGCCCTCTTCTTTCTGAGCATCTCGTTGCTCATAGTGGCATCTTCTAAACAGGTGATAGAAAACGCAGCAATATGATAGTGTTTTTCTGCGCGACACTACGTCATAGCAGCAAGCTGGAGCACGCATACGGATGCTGCGAGTGGTGGTTTAGAGCCAGGTCAGGATGATCCCCATTCGCCGTCGTGTCACAAATTTTGCAACGTGTCAAGCAAGCCGTTGCGCTACCGCTCTTGTGTTCCAGTATGACAGGCATGTCCCATAGCTGCTCTGAAAAAATGTGCGATGGCTCAGAATAAGCCTCAATGCAACCCATAATGCGAGTAAGCATGCGAAGGATCGATCATGATCGATTCGTCCAGATTGGTAAACGCAAGTACCTCGGAGTTGATGTCAAAAGCACCCGAGTCATCGAATGTTAGATCAAGACTTTGCTGGATTTGCAGTGGAGTCAGGAAGGTGCTACACAAATGTCAGTCGTGAGGATATCTGGAAAATGAGATGACTTACGGATCCCAGTTACTCCAGAGTTGGGCAATCGTCTCATCGTCCAGTTGCATAGGCACAATATCATCCCCATTGCCATGATGCGGCTGCTCCAATATTCCCAAGTCCGCTAGACGTAGCGGTGTTTCTTCCGCCACCATCTTGGTGAAGCCAATCTGTTCCATACCACGTGCAAGCTCGATCAAGTTCTGAATGTGCTCGTAATACTGTGGGATCCTGGTATGCGTATAGGCCAGGACGAAGATCATGACCAACCGCAGAACACAGGTGCTGTCGAAAGCCGTCAAGCTAGAAAGCGTGCCGTCGCTTGCCATCTGTTTCTGGATCGCCATGCTTTTTTGCGCTGCATCGATACATGTTTTTCCCATTCGCTCAAACCAGATTCTTTTGCTCGAAGCGAGTGTGCTATACTTGATGACCAAATAGAGAAGGAAGGGTCGCGTCAAGAGAATTGTAGTGCTCCAGTAGTGTAGATGTAGCACTGCGACTGCGCGTTTGTGAGTAGGGAGTGCTGGTACTTCGTATTTCAAGTGTGCTGGAATTTGGCGGTACCATTTCTGCAACAAGAGGAGGGAGTTGGAAACCGTCGAGAATGATATTGAGTTTGCTGAGCGCTCCATGTAGACTGCTTGGATAACTTCACGCTTTAAGCGACAGAGGGAGACTGCCGTCGACGTCCACGAGAGTGGGGTGTGTAGCCCAGGGTATAGAATCTACCACTAGTCAGCACAAAATTATCGACGTTGTACATACATAGCTTACCTGTTCCGATGGCATGGGCGTGGTGACCTTCGTGAAACGCTCGTCGATCACTGTCGGACTGCCACCTCTTGATGAGAGTTCTTGGTCCAGTTGAAAGAGAGTCCACCATATCCTGCGGTGCTGCTCTCGCTCAATCGCTGTAGCTGACTCGGCCACCTGGTCGCGATGCAGACCCAAGGAAAAGGCCATCTGCACACTAGCTCCCATATACAGATAAGCGCTAACCCTGGAACATAGGTTTTCCATTGCGATAGACTGATGAGAAGTTAGCAAGCTACCAAGCAGTGGGTACACTACAAAGCCTACTTACCAAGATAGCCATGGCACGTATGCTGTCGATGTCGGCCTCATCGTATACTGTCGGGATGAGTTGCTTGGCGAGCGTCAGGTAATCCTCGGACGTCTTCAAGTCCAAGGCCGCTGGCCAGTCTGGTGGTGGAGAATTGCCATTGTCGCCTATGTAATATGCTGCTCCGATGGCGAACATGGTATAGAGAGAGCACATCCAGGAGCTTGATAAAGATGGCGCTGATTCGGAATATGTACTGTCCACTCGACGTAACAGCGTCTCGACAGGATAAAGCCAGTACACGCAATGAACGTCTTCCAAGAACCGGGAAATGTAAATGTCACATAGCTCCCGACCAGGAAGGTAGTAGCTTTCTCCTGCACCAGTCTCGGTAGAAGGCGAAGCAGCTGGGAGTGTGGGTGGATAAGCCCCCAGTTTCGGCCTTGGAATGATGGAGGGGTCCTTCCTCTGCATACCTAGGGTTGCTACGGCGGCGTTGAAGGGGATTTCGCTGTGAGCTCCAACATAGCGGAACTTTCCTCTCGAATCCTTCATCATGCAACCGAGCGGCTCATGCAATTCTTGGACGTCTTGTTCCTCGCCATCGTCAATGCTTTCCCCGTCTTCGGGCGACGCCTGGTTGCTTGTGAAGAGGCCTTGGGTATGCTGAACAGGCTCAGCATTGAAGGAGCCATCTTTGATTGCCTTGGCAATTGTCCGGAGTGACTGCAAATTCAACTCATGACCGGGGAAGAAGTGTTCGAGGATGCGCATCGAGCATTGATACTCTTCTTCGGTCACATGGTAGTAAGGCCTTTTCTTTCTTGGGGTTGCAATGGTGCACACAGTGCCTGTGCGCGCACAATAACGACATGGTCCCGGAACTTGAGCGTGTCAGTAGTTGTGTAGTCGTACAGTGAAGTGGAAAGTCATACTGGGGTCGATACACTACGAGTAAGTGTTAGCTCCTTGGCATCTGATAAGGTGGACATGTCGGGAGGGCTACCTTTGTTTTCCTGCTACGACAGCGATCGCAGCTGCTATGGACGCGGTGGGCGTTGGGCGCTCTGTTGTTAGACGGTGCCAGGAGTCGCGGCGCGGCTGCGGAGTACTCGGCCATATCCTCCCGACAACCACGATAGCCCAGCCGGGTAGGATGACACTAGTAGCGATGCAGTATACTCATTCGGCCGACATACAGCAGTTCGTGGAGAAATCACGGAGCTTGCCTGCTGCGGTTGAGGACAAAGGAGAAAGGATTCCATTTCTAGTGGGGGATCTACTTGGTCGTCGTTCGTTCGGTGCGCGCACGCAAGGACACCCTGCAGAGCGTGCCGATCGGCTAATCAAGTTTCATAGCAAACATGGAATAGCGTGCGAGCGGCCACAAATCATGTCCTAGTAGCTCGATTCATGTCGCAACATCTAGGAGATCTTGATCAAGACGCTCTTTATCTCTAGGAAATTGTCCAGGGAATACAAAGGCTCGCCTTCGCGGCCCGACCCAGATGACTTGTATCCACCGAAAGGCATATCAGGACCAATTACTACATGGTAAATTCCTACGTCAGCATACGCCTACATGGACTGGAAGAGTGCTTTTGCTTACCCGGCGAAGTGCAATTGACGCCCACTGTCCCCGCCTCCAGGCCCTTCGCAGAGCGCATCACGCGATCAATGTCCTTGGTGTAAACGGAGGCGTACAATCCGTACCTGCGTCATTGTTAGTCGGCATGTGTTTCACATTGGGTTACCAAGATGGATGAAACAAACTCGGTAGCGTTGGCTTTGGCAAGGACCTCATCCTCTGTTTTGAAAACATTGATGTTGACAACAGGGCCAAAGACCTCTTTCTTCATGATCTTTGCGTCTTCAGGGGTATTTTTGAAGATGGTTGGCTGGATGTAGTAGCCCTCCAGATCGGACGGGGCGCCACCGCCAGTAATCAGTTCTCCCCCAGACTGCTTCCCGGACTCCAAGTACTGGAGAACGGTCTTGTACTGCACCTCGTCTGCTTGAGGACCGTGATTAATGCCGTTCTCTCGCGGATCGAGCGGGTCACCCATTTTCACCTCATTCTCGAAGTTCTGTCTGAAGAGCCCAATATACCTGTCAGCAATCGTATCCTGGACGTAGACGCGCGAGTTGGCCATGCAGACCTGGCCGCTGTTCCACTGAATGCTAAGCACGGTCTCTTTCACTGCCTTCTCTATATCTGCATCTTCGAAGACGATGGCTGGTGATTTGCTGCCGAGCTCAAGGTATACCTGTTCTAGGTTGGATTTTGCGGCAGCTGCCTGGATTGGCCGTCCGGTGCAACCAGATCCAGTGAAGGACAAGGCACGGACGTCCATGTGATGACTGAAAGTGGACCCACTCACGTTCCCGAAGCCACTGATGATGTTGATGAAATCTGGCGGGAATCCAGCTTGCTGTACCACGGTAGCGATTTTGGCCGACTAGTACTATCAGTGACATAATTCTATAAGCAGGCTTGCTTGAAAGGAACAAAAACGGGACGTTCCAAGGAATAATTGCTGCCACCACACCGTAGGGCTGGCGTAATGCCATGCTGATACGACCTGGTGTTTGGACGCTGGTGGTACCTGCTTTGAATTAACACCTTGAAGAATCTGTGTTACGTCTAAGCTCCCATCTTGCACAGTATAGCCAGTTTCCGCATAGCGATCCCATTTTGCAGCTGTCGCATGCGCATCGGAACAAGCATCCAAAGGGCGACCCATTGAGCTTGCTTCAAGTACAGCTAATTCATCATTGTTTTCTCTGATGAGTGCTGACAGCTTCTTGAAATATGACCCCTTTGGTCAGGAGAGAGTTCAGACCATGCGGGAAAAGCAGCTTTGGCGGCTGCCACGGCATTGTCGGTATCTTGTTTCGATGCCTCGTGTACTGTAGCAAATGTGAGTCCGGATATCTTCTTGGTATTGTATTTCAAAACCGACCCTTGGCAACAAGCTTCAATGTAGATGGATTGACGATGTCAAAGGTTTTCCCATTTGACGATTCAACAAACTGTAAAGTTGATAGCTCCACCCTCCAGTATTGGTAGTGCAAGGTAACTGACTCCTCCGTTGATGAACAGGCGCGTTTCGATTTTCTTGGGTAGGTCCATGTTGGCAGTTTCAATGAATCGACACAGTTTATCTTTGGTCTGATCTGTCTGAATGACTCCACAGAAAGATGTAAGGTAGCCAGCTTCACAGCTCTACACTAAGCTCGGGCGCTAGTACAAGTTCCACTCACGCAATTAGGCTGCGATGGTGGTTCGCAGTTGGAGAAACGCTGGAAAGAGGAGGCGTTCTTGGCCTTGGTGGGATGATCCCGCCACGGTCGTCCCCTGCTGTCCCGCTCCACATGTTTGTTAGAGAAGGTCACATCGGCAATATTGAACCGCCAACTCATGCATATCGTATCTATATCAGCACTTCTATAGTACACCTCACTCGCGAAGCCGCTGCGGGAGTCCTATCCTGAGCTTCTATCACGAGATGGAGCAGACCTTGTCGTATTGGTACTTAGGTAGTATGTGGCGCTGGGTCGCGCGTGTTAAGAAGCGACCTACGGGCTCAGCATTCGAGCATATTGGCAATCCCGTCATCTCCGCAAGAAACTATCCACAAGATGAGTAGCGAAGCTGAGCAATCGAAGGCGGTAGTGCAGAAGCTGCAGTCGCAAGTGACACGATTAAGTGGTACGTGTTTAGTATCTGGACGCGCTTTCGAGGTGCTAACGGCACCCAAGACCAGGAAGACATCCGCAAGCTCCAGTACACGTACGGTTACTATCTTGACAAGTGTCTCTACAAAGAGGTAAGTAGATCCACCTTTGAAAGGATCTTGTTGTTAATCATGATAGGTTGCCAATCTCTACGCCGACCACCCTGACATGAGTGTCGAGTTCCTCGGTGGCCGCTACAATGGCAAGGAGGGCGTTAAGGACCTCTACATTGGCCGCTTCGCGAAAATCTTCGTAGCTGTACGTAGCGGTCCGGTCCATGGCTTCCTCCTCGATCACCCACAAATGCAGGGTATTGTCGACATCAACACAGAAGGCACACGTGCGAAGGGTCGCTTCCGCAGCATCATGTCTGCCGACACCCACGACAGCATCAAGGGCACACATCCTCATGGTTTGGTACGATGGTGGGAAGGCGGGGTATATGAGAACGAATACATCAAAGAGGACGGCATGTGGAAGATGTTCAGACTGAAGTACTTTTCCTTTTGGCATGCGACGTTCGAGGAAGGCTGGGCACACCAAGCCAAACTACATGCCCTTCCTCTCGACGACCTATCCTACCGATCCGAACAGCCCGGATGTTCTGTGCGATCATCCAATGCTCTGGCCGGATACGCGTGTTGTACCCTTCCACTATAAGCATCCCGTCACAGGGGAGCAGGTTGCTGATGATGATCTGAGAGCACTCCACTTTGGCGAGGACGCGTCAACCAGCGCTCCTCCGCTCGTGCTGAGCAAGCCGAAGCCGGAAATTAATGGTGAGACATAATATAGGACGTATAGTGCTGGGCAAGGGGTTGTCCCTCCCTGGTCTGAAAGCCTGCGACGTGATGCGCTCTCTTGTAGAGGAATCAGAATAACATCATATCCCTGGCACATGGGTGACCACTTCTGGCATTTTTCCTTTCTAGAAACACCAGGGTCCTTGCACGAAGCACGATTGCCTTTGATTGTTGATATAGTCGATATTACATACGGGTCACGCACGCTATCGCCCATCAGTTTACTCCTACAGCGGTAGTTTGAACAATCTGATCGCGTTTTCTCTACCACAAGCGTACTTTTGGTGGGATGGCAGCTCGACTGACTTCCACCAATTTTGTGCCTCTACGGTATCATATGGTGTGTCTGGAAAGCATCAGCCATGTTACCACGAGCCATTTCCGTCTTTGTCACCAACAGCGTAGAGATACCAGACAAGCAAATGGCATACAAATTCCAACTCAAGTCGAGATGAAACTGGACAGCCGGCACCGAGCAAATGCTTGCGGTCTCCATACTTTGTGCCGGTTTCAAGGTCTAGGGTAACGGCATACCTTGGATGGAAGTATATGGGTACATCGAGCTCTTGTACCGTTCCCCAGCAAGGATCATAGCCGGGTGCGTCGAAGTAGACCTTCTTTTCTCCTTCAACACCCTTGGATTGGAAGTCGTTGATCATCCCACCAAATGTGCCCAAATTCCGAACTGCGCGCCTCAGCTCATCAGCAGCATCTTGCGCATTGTGCAGGGACAAAGCGGCGAATGATCCAAATTTCCTTGGATTCTTTCCAACCTCGCCAGCAAGATGGTCGTTCGCAGCTCGCGCCATGTTCTTGGCCTTCTCGGGGTTTGCCTCGCCTCACGCACCGGGAGAGGTTAGAGATGGCAGCATTTACTCTACACCATGCTCAATACCTAAAAGACATCGTGGATCAACAAGCCAATGTTATCATCAGATTTGGTTGGCGACCTTCTTTTGGCCATACCCCAAGAAACCCCACTATCAACGTAATGCGATGCAGCGCTTGACCAGATTGTATTAACATATGCCTAGTCATCAGTTCATCTCGTCGGGTAGGTTAGACTATTGGTGATGATACGCGGTTTTATCAAACCGACCCTTTATCACCCTGGTAAACACATGCAAGGTACCTACCCCGCAAGTAAGTAAATCGTCCTACATCCACCCTCGCGATTTCCGAGCACGGCCGTAAATCTGAGCACGATGACATGAACGGCCCCCTTACAGCCGGCATCAGGCTTGAGACTTAGTCGCCGAATAACAGAGGAGTGGTTATTCCTGGGGCAGCAAGCACATGCCATTGCACACATCTTCTCTCTTGCTTCTCCCGCGCCAGCGGCTTATCACGAAGGCAACAGGGTCTGGTGACTCGATAAAATTCCCAGATAGTGGATTCTTCCAGGGTTTCAATAAGCCATCGCGGCTAGAAGCCGATATCCTTGAGCTTGAGACCACCGGCAGAGTAAGTCTGCCATTGGAAATACGGAACCCCATCTCAACGGCTCTAGATCCCGAAACACATCAATGGGACCTTTTGTTTTGTTCGGATACAACCAAACCATCGCTTTTCGCCTCTCTTTTGAGAAAGACTTACATTTCAATGGCGATGGCTCCGTATTTGCTTCCAATGTCAAGGACAGCCATGTCGATTTCCGCCAGCGATATGTGCATACGGATCGCTTCAAAGCGGGGACAAAGGCATGCAGGGCGTGGCTTGGCCGATATAGAAACCCCTACACAGACAATGAGATGGTAAAGTGTATTATCCGGATAGCATCGAGCACAAACAGTATTTCCTGGTGTGGTGTTCTTCTCGCAACCAAGGAGAATGGCCTGCCATTTGCGATGGCTCCAGTGACGCTCGAAACCATTGGTCGCTAGGACTTTGACGATCAAGTGCAACCCCCTATACTCACGGCTCATCCCAAGTTCGATCCAGATACTGGGGAGATGGTTTGCTAATGGCTATGAAGCTGGTGGTAATTGCTACGACGCTAGTTGCGATATCGTCGTCTACACGATTGCGAAAGAAGGCAAGAAGACGGAAGAGTGTTGGTACTAAGCTTTTTTTTTTCAAATATCTTTTCAGAATGATTCATGATTGCGCCATGACGAAATACTATTTGATGTTGCCGTTGATTTCGATACGTGCATTCGAAGAATGAAGAGGAGAGGATAGGTAGGTTGCAAGTGTGCGCTGACGCTGATGGCTCGAGCGAATGGAGCGCTTGGCCTAATTGGATCACTGACGTGGGAATGGAGTAGACGGGGTAAAAAGCAAACTACATACAACTCAAGGCTGGAAATTCTTTGATCAGGAGCTATACAGAGGTGCGAGCAAAGACACGTCACAGTAACAACACAACAAGTAAGCCCATTCAAGTCATCCAAAAGTACACATAAAACCACCCTCCCTTGCCACCACCGCCCCTTGAACCCTCTCACCCCAGTTTCCTAGCTCAAGAAGCATCCTGCACCTCATAACTAACCTTACTAACCCCCTTTTGCCTCTTAACCCCTCTGACAACCACTTTCCCACACTCGCTCAACTTAAGCACATGTGTCCCCCCGCAAGGATAACTCCCCATATCCCCTATCCGAACTACCCTCACGCCATCCACCTCATCACCTTTGACGCCCTCGCCTACACCCATACACTCCTTCTTCGCCTTGTCTTCATCCCAAAACAGGATGGAAACAGGCAAGTTCTGCGCAACCATGTCATCGACCTTTTGCTGGATGGCAGCTTTCGCGTCGCTGGGGATGAGGCCGGAGAATTCTACAAAGGCGGCGGAGGGGTAGTGCGATGCTTTCCCATCGGTGATATTAGATGGAAGGGTGCCCGCGGAAATGAGCTGGTGGATTGCGAGACCGATTACGTGGCCGGCGGTGTGGATGCGGGAGTGTAGGAGGCGTTTTTGTACGTCGATGGACTGAGATAGCTTCACCTCTCCTTCTGCACCGTCTTTTCGCGGCGCTGTCAAGGCTTCTGCTGCTTCTGCGCTCGAAAACGAGCCCATGTGCAGAATCGCAGGGTCTACTTTGCGTACTTGGTGCACGGCGAAGATGTCTTCACCCAGGGTCATGTTGCCTGTGTCGCTGGGCTGGCCGCCGCCTTGAGCGTGGAAGATGGTTGAGGGCGTAGTCAGGATGTAGGGTGTGTTGGATTCTGGGAGGGGCTTGAAGAGACCCTGCGTGGATTCTGGAAGCGAGGACAGCGGTTGTAGTGATGTTAGGGTGGTGGTGTGAGTGCATTTTTGGCCGTCCTTTTGGTAAATGGGATCTGTTCTTTGGGATAAGGGGTCTGCCATTGTGGTAGTTGTGTTAAAATTTCTTGGATAGTAGTTTGATGGTGTAGCGACGTGTGGATGATAAAGCGTCTGGGTTTTGCCGTTGTGTTGCGCTTGGCGGCGATGGAGAGCGATTCGTCGATTCAAGAAGCCTGGTCGTTTTCCGCTGAGATTACTTGCTGCACTGTGCGTAAGGCGAGAGGACAGAGGTGTCATGCGATTCCTCTGTAGTTGTTTGTTCTTCCTTTCTCAATCTTGCCTACCCCTTTGTACTTGCCAGTACACTTCCTCGTCCCAGTCTTTTCCGAATACTAAACTCCGAAAGGGCGTAACGATTGTACTCGTCTGTCGTATTGCAGTTTGTACAGTAGAAATCTCTGACCGTTGTAGTAGTCGTAGTCGTATATTGACACGGAATGTTCTCGATGACGCTGTTGTGGAGTCTTGCAACACGCCCTGTAGATGTGTACATGCGCTTTACCTCGTTAGGAAGGTACGAAGGGGACAATGCTTTTCAATGTTGCTGAGTTCTGGTCCTGTCCGGAGTCGGTGGGATTGGCATTGAAAAGAAGAGAAACTAATATCAGTGTAAAGAGAAATGGTGACAGTGTACGATTTGGATGTTTCCTCCCAAAAGCAATGTCGGCGACGTTGATGTTGTGTAGTACAAAGCGGTGCAAGGCACCCTATCGATACGGACTTGAAGTGACGTATTTTGACAGGTTTACATCGTCAGCTCGCTAATCGGACAAATGTAAGTTAGGCTTGTCACAAAACTTAATGCGATGGAACGCTGTTGGAAGATTTAGTGTGAAGACACGTTAGCCGAGATAGTGCGTTAAAAACCGTCGCAATACTTTGGAAACATCTCTTATTAAAAAAAATGCTATGTAGAATGCTTGCTTAATGACACACTCTTTTGTGTATAACGCCGACAAAACACCATCTATGTGTAAATGCCAAAAGAAATCCCCCGATAACCAATGCAAGCATGTTTAAACAGCGTAAATAAAGGACATGAGACTCTGCTAAAGTAGTATAAAAGAAGCAGCAAAAGTCATCACCCTGGGTATCTCTCTTTTTCTAGTCGTTTAAGCGTACTTCTCAATCATAGCCATGGCGCCTTCCTTCTCCAAGCCCTCAAGAGCACTCTTCAGTTCAGAGACGAAGCGCTTGTCGTCGCGAAGGTCGTCACCGAAGAGCTTCTTGATGTTGAGTTGGGCCATGGGGCCCTGGACAGCGTAGGACTGGAGCTCCTCGACCATGGGATCGTCGACCTTGAAAGCCTTGCCGGCATCGTCGATACCGTTGTTGTAACGGAACCAGGCGGCGGCGACAAGGGTGAGGCGGCGGAGAGGACCTCCACACATGATCTGCTCGGCAATGCTGGGCATGATGAATTGAGGAATCTTGCCACTGCCTCCAAGGCAAATACGTGGAAGCTCGTCCTTGAGAGTGGGGTTAGAGAAGCGGCCCAGGAGAGTCTGGCAGTAATCGTCGACGCTGACACCAGGAATCTGGGGAAGGAGGGGCTTGACCTCCTGCTGCATCATGTTGACGATAAACTGCCGGTAGACAGGGTGGCTAATGACATCATGAATGTACTCGAAGCCGGCAAGCCGACCGGCATATCCCATGGCGGAGTGAGATCCGTTAAGGAGACGGAGCTTGATCATCTCGTACTCTTCGACCTGGTGGACGTCGGGGACAATCTGGACACCGGCTTTCTCGAAAGGAGGGCGGCCGTCGACAAACTTATCCTCGAGCACCCACTGGTGGAAGGGCTCGGTGACGACTGGCCAGGCATCTTCCACGCCGAAGTTTTGGGCAAGGCTGACCTTGTCCTCCTCGTTAGTGCGGGGAGTGATACGGTCAACCATAGAGTTGGGGAAAGCACCGTTGCTGGCAATCCAGTCGGCAACCTCGGGGTTAAAGTGACGAGCGAAGGAGACGAGCATGTTGCGGCTAATATCACCGTTCTTCTGCATGTTGTCGCAGGAGAGAACGGTGAAGGGGCGGAGACCAGCAGCGTGGCGGCGTTCCATGGCAGAATAAAGATAGCCAAAGACGGTGCGAGGAGGCTGTCCACCAGCCAAGTCGGCGGCAACGTCCGGGTGCTCAGTTTGCAGCTGGTGGGTGTTCTCGTTCATGTAGTAACCGCTCTCAGTGACAGTCAATGAGACGATGTGGGTGTCTGGGTGAGCCATCTTGGCGACAACAGCCTCAGCGCTGTCGGGAGCGAAGAGGTAGTCGGTGATACTGCCAACAACACGGGCGGTGCTACCCTCGGCAGCGCGCTCGATGATGGTGTAGAGGTTGTCCTGGGGCTTCAGGGCATCGCGCATGGGAGCAGCGAATGGCTGGAGGTCAACGCCGCAGATGGACCAATCCTGAACATTGAATTGTTCGAGAAGGGTGTCAACGTAGGCAGCGAGATGGGCTCGGTGGAAACCACCAACACCAACGTGGACAATACCCTGCTTGACACCTTGTCGCTGATAGGTGGGAACGGAGACATTCTCCAACTGTGCAAGGTTCTGGGTGTTCAGCTTGACGGGTGCTCCGGCTGCCTTACGGGCGTGTGTAGAAGCAGATGCAGGAATCTTGTCCTGCTTTCGGAGAGTGGACTCTCTGGGTGGTGCATTGTAGACAGGCTTGCCCTCAGAAGGCGTCTGGCGGACAGCCTCGGAGCTCTGGAACCTGACAGGAGTGATGCGGTGCGACGGCCTGGTGGACTGGAAAACAGCCCGAGCGCGGGCCGCTCGCAGAAGGTTTCGTGGGACTTGAGGAGGCATGATAAGATAACGTGTGTGAGTATGGAAAGAAGACAAGACGGATGAGCAGCGGACAGCCGGGGATGCTCAACGATTTATAAAGATACGGCTCTATCTTTTTTGTGGGCACGTTGGAGACGTCTCGTAAGCATGGTGCCAACAAAAAAAAAGTCGACCATAGCTTGGGGCCCCTATTTTTTCAGAGGGTCTAGACATGGTGGATTATGAGTCGGGAAACGAAGGCTGATAGCCTGTGCTTAGGAAAACGTGGGTAGTCGCCAAAGGGGGCTGCGGCTTGCATTGTGTTGTGTTGGTCGCGGGCTGGTGGTACGTGCCGGCGGCGCCTCAACTGCGCAGGAACGGTTTGGCGGGTTCGTACCAGACAAAGATCAGACTTTTCCTTGACGCGTCTTCGGGCGAGGCCCCAATTTTTAGACTGGATAAGGGGTTCAGACTTTTTCGCCGCCGTCTTCGCCGTCTACAGAAAGGAGCCACAATCGCGCCGTAGTGCTGATGCCATAGGGCGATTTTGTGCGATGCACAATTCCTCCGAGCTAGGACCGCCGGGGTGGAGGATATTCAGCGAGCGATTACTGACACAAACGTCGTGGTGTGCGGCTCTACCAAGCTACACCGCCGAATTCGATTCCGTGGGGAGTGGGGGGGGGGGGGGGGTTTCCCCGCTCCGGGGCCGGACAAACCACCCTGCCGGGGGGAGGGTGCTTTTTACCACCCACATGCCCCTC